>NDGN011485615.1:0-12418 GCA_002564285.1 Tympanoctomys barrerae
TGTTGCAATGTTTTATGTATACATCTTTCACTGGCTTTTATCATATTGAATTCCCTTATATATAGCATTGCCTTCTCCTATTATACAGTAAATGCATTGAAAACAGAGTCATATCTATTTCTTTCTGATCCTATCCTGTCTTTTTAAATATAGGCAATACCATGAAATACGCTTACAGTATTAAAGTTGTGGGAATCAGCCCTGGAACTGACAACAGGTACAAATGTAGTGGAATTTGAGGAACATTTAACTTTCACATTTTGAAACTTAGGATATGACATACATTGGGACAGAAGAAATGAAGAGGTGATAAATTTTGTCAATCAACTGATCCTAGATCCCCAGATGTACAACTTTGCTGAAACTACTTTGGATGTTTCTGGGGTATAGTGAGGCTGTCTAGGAACACTTTATCAAAGGAGTTAATTTCTTTTTTATAAATTCTTTTTAATATTTAAACCCCACTGTTTAAAGTTTCTTCAATTATTTTAGCTGTGTTTCTTACATATATCTTTTATTGCTAAAATATAAATCAACGCAACAAGATTGAGGCAAGGTTGGTGGTATATGTGGTACATGAATCGAGATGGAAGGGGGAAAAATCAAATAAAGACAAAGGTATTTGGTCCAATATTATATATACACAGAAACAATTCCATACATCCAAAGTTTTTTTGCTCCCTGTTCTGTCTCTGAACCGTCTGTTGGTGGCAGATGTACAAGAAGCGAGCATGGAGCTCGGTATCACTAGGGTTACAATTTCATCGCAAAAGCTCTCTTAATGGCTGTCAAATGGATCAACTCAAGGCCTAAAATGGCTCTTTCCCTTTATCTTTGAAGTACGCTACATTTTCACATAGTTAGAGGGCATCTAGTATATTTTCCTTTGATGTTTTCGCAGCTCGTGGAAGACTATTCTACACAAATGAAGAAAGCCGGCACCATTAATACTGTGTGCTTCCTGTGGTTATTTCATAGTCCTAAAATATAGCTATGGTTCAGGCTCTAGGAATTTCATGGCTAAATCTTGGTATCATCTCTGGAATGAAAGTCACTACCGATGAGTTCTGAAAAAGGGAGAACCCCATCTTCCATTTTACTAGTGATGGGATAAAAAGTGCATCATGGGATGATTCTGAAAGCAAGGAAAGGCAAACACGGCATAGTCAAACAAAATGGGCTCTGTGTCTTATTTCTGAAACACTTGGAAATCTGGCCTTTAAAAGCCATGTATGTGGGGGAAGTGCCATGTGATTCTGACTGGGGAGATGTATTTAGCATACAATGTGTACTGCATGAAGGCGGATGTGTCTGATGAACCCAGATGTCCTAAAACAGTCAGATGTATGTCTTCAGGGTCAAAGACTTGAAAGAAAAAAGTGAAAGATGACTTTGAAAGTAATTAAACAAAACAATATATATCAAGTTTTATATCAGACTCATAGTCTTGTACTGTATTTTCCATATATTTGTAAATTGCAGCAATAAGATGAGTGGAGAAACTCATCCTGGACAAGATCAAAGATATTACTGCATAAAGTATATTGTGATGTTTAATCTGAAGTGCTAATATAATTAATATATACTTTAATAGTGTACCTGATAGTGTAAAATAAATGTGTTGTATGACAAAAAAAGAAGTGAAAGATGAAAGAAACTATTCAAGTAAAATGGATGGTGACCGAGGTGTCACCAATAATTAGAGGATATACAGTTGTTGTTCGAGTACTAGACTACATAATCTACAAGTCATGGGTTTCCAAGGTTACTGAAAGATCGTTCTTAGGCTTCACAATATTGGACTATGACCAAATTAGGAGCTCTCAGAGATTGCCTTTTTACATTTTTTATTGTAAAATCTTAGATTTCTCATCTATTCCATTGTACTCACAGTACTTGAAAATTACTGCTCTTTTCGTTATCCCTAGTATTTTAAGAGGGAACATCTTGAAAAATCAAAACTTTTATTTTCAAACATAATACCTACCTATGCTCATCTGGAACTTTAAAACATTCATAACAAGAACAGCAAAAGCAAAAACTGTCTGGACTGTGTTTTCCTCTGAGTCAGTGTCCTTGTTCTCTTTGCCAAAGTGAAGGTCTGATAAATGTGCTACACACCCCAAAGCACTCAGGGAAGAAGAGGAGAAGGTAATACTACAAATTCATGAATGAGTCATGTGCAGCATCTCCTGCCCCTTCCATACCCTGCTTCCATCTCTGGCAATTGGAGGGGATGAACAGCATAAGAAAGCAACCATTTAGAAACAAGGGGGTGATGCACTTTCAAACCAGGAATGCTAAAACTTCAAGGAACAACAGTGCAACAATTTACAAACTTACTCAGGCTGAACTCATTTTTTGCTGTCTCTTTCTTCTTCACCAATACTGGGGATCTTTGCAGCAGAACCAGGGGAAGCAGGAGGAGTTGCACTCTGATTTCAGATGTCTGATACAAGCATAATTCCTTTTCTTATGTAAGGTGATTGGGAAGTGTATATAAATAAAGATGGACTTTTCTGAGTGGAGCATACAAATTCATCAGCATACAGCATTGTGTTTCTACACCTGTGGCAGTTGTCTGTTACGATATGAAATTTGCATTCTCGTTCCAGGCAATCATGTTTCTTCAAAATAAAAGTTCCCCCCAAAAATAAATACATGGGTTTCTAGAAGGAGTTGGGGTGGGTCTGGGGATTTGGCTCAGGGGTAGAATGTTTGCCTAGAAGTAGTTGGGGAGTGGGTTCGGAAGAATAAGGGGTACAGGGTGATCATTTTTTAATGGTGACTTCACATTAGATAGATCTGTTGCGCTCTTTTCAAGTGTCAATGTGGAAGGGTTGTATCCTGTCCCTGGAGATTCCGAGGCTCAGTTTTTCTGGGGTGGAGCCTGCTCTTGGCAGTCTTTTCAGACTTTTCCCTAAGTGATTCTGGATGCTGCCCAGGGGACACAGCTGGAAGGGGAAAGCCATGGGGAAAAGTATGCCTTGGACTTAAAGCACTGTGCGGAAGTCGTTGCTTCTGGGCAGGTGGACTTAACTAGAAGTCTGAGTTTAATGTCACAAACTGTTCAAACCAGGCAAATCAGATGTTCTTTTCTGGTTTTACACCTACAAAGTGCACTCCTGCTCATAATGTGGCTTGTCATGTTGATCTGACTACAGAGTACTACCAGGTTCGCATGGTAACCCTAGAATTTTGTCTTATGGGATAATTACATGTCTCATTGCATATAAATCAACAAAATGGATTTTTAAATTAACTTTAGTCTGTTCTAAGATTGATTAGTAGAATTAATCTCCCCAAGTCTGTTTAGTTCTAAAGCCCCGAAAACTTACATTTTAAGTCTGTAGGTCAGAAAGAAAACTTCAAAATTTAAAGATTTGCACCAAGCAAATGAGACATTTCAGCTGTCATCTATATTAACAACTGTGGACAAAATATTACTTTGAGACTCAAATTCTTTGACAACTTTATACAGAATTTGGCAAGTTTTGTTAGTGTTTTGCTTAGAAGTATTGAACCAGATACATTTTCCAAAGGAAGTCTGCACATTCATGGCGTGCTGATCTTGAATCGCACCTTGTGCTACCTTCCAGAATAACACATGCTAGTCATGAAACTGAGAAAGTCCTAGTGCAGTGGGATCAGATTGATCCAGAGTCCCTCAACTTGTACCTAGTGTTATTTTCTGCCCCACAGGCCCAGCCAAGACATCTTTGCATCTCACCATTTGTCTTTAGGCTCTCACTGATTGGGACACACGTTTTACTTTCCTTGCTTTTAATGACCTTGATAATTGAGAGATTAGGAAAACATTTTGTAGAATGTCCTTCAATTTTGCCTAATTTTACTCTCATGATTAGACTGAGCTCATGGATTTTGATTGAAGACCGTGATAGTCACTTTTATTNCCCTGGCATCTACTATGGTAATATCTGTCCCTGGATTTTGTACTCTGCAGGTGTTCTTCCTTCTGCCATTTCATACACTTGGAAATCTTCAAAAGGAAGTTATTACAACAACCTTCGCTTAAGAATGGGAAGCCTTGCTCCAATCCTGAAGAGTGAGTAACTATACAAATGGTTTGAAATTCTTCTGAAAAAACATATTTCTCTCTTTTTTCCTCATTTATCTTGTATTGATATCAGCATGGCCTCAAGGATATTTGAGTCATAATCCAATACTGAGGTATTCACCATCTCCATCTTCTGTAGCTCTTTCAGTTGGCAGGGTTCCTGGTCTCCTGTCATCAGTGTCTTTTCTGAAGTGCCGGGGATTGAACGCAGGCTTCTCATATGCTCAGCAAGGGCTCTACCGCTGAGCTATGCTCTCAGTCCCACGTCCTCATCATTAATCATGGAATGTTTATTTAGTTTTTGGCATAACCATATGCTCCAGGACATTCTTGTATACTTCCAGCCCCTGTTTTAGAATAAAGCATTCCTCCAAGGATCTCTTTCTATTTACTGGAGAATGGTATTAGAAATTAAGTCTGGGTTCTAGATGAACTCCTGCTGCTAAGGTGACATTGCTTCTAGGCATGCTTAGCTGAGAGACCAAGGAAAGGTATGTTTGTGCATACTAACATGTGTATGTATAAATATCTATAAATATTTCTATGTGTAACCATCTGTATCTATATTATATGAGATGCAATTTCACACTGATGTTTAAGACTCTAATCCCTTACAACATAGATCATTCTAGACTTTTCCAGTTGCTTATCTATAACCTCTACTCTACTAGTGAGAAACTTGGCTCCCACCATCTGCCATCCATTTAATTGTTCAATTATGAAATACACACACAGAAGTACCAGAGCTATTAACCCATACCCTCATGAGAAACAACTTCATCAGCTAGAGTACAGTGCTTATGTATAATTTCTTTTGCTTTTAGATGTACAGGCTGTTCATTTCCAGAGTTGCTTGGATTAGCACTGTCTCTGCTGTGTCTCTTCATCTAGTGCTTTCACGGAATTGTAGCTGATTGGGTTCTGGCACATTCTACCTTCCATCCCAGAGTCCTCTGGCCTCCTGAATATGTAGTCTTTATCTTTATGTTATAAAGACTACACTTGTTTTGATCACCACTCTGGTGGCCTTTTAAATGCAATTCAATGACTCATCAGTCAATAAAATCAAGTTGTAGAGAGTAGCTTTGTTATATGTTCTGGTGAGTTTTCAGAGGCTAACACAATCTAGAAAGGCAGATTGAAAAACAATGTATAATATGTGTGTGCGTGTGTAGGTAAGGGTTGGTGAGGTAATACAGTTGTCTAAGAGCCTGCCTGGCAAGCTCAAGAACCCAGGTTCAATCCTCAGCTACTGCATGCTATGCTGCTGTGCAGGTCCTGCAACCGGGCATGGCGGTATACACCTGCAATCCCAGTGCTGGGAAGAACGAGACAGGAGGATCACTAAGAATCTGAGCTACATAGTGAGTCCCTGTATAAAATAAATACATGAATAAAAGATTAAAAATATGTTTATAGATGAGTATAAACAGGTACACACACACACACACACACACACACACTTCTATTCTCACAGTCCCTGTGTCAGAGTTTCTAGTCAAACATTACAAATTCTTGGTATAAGTAAGTTTACTCAGTAAAAATTTGGAGTAAAAAAGTTTTGCAAACAAAATTATCAACATTACAGTCACAAACCTTATAAATATTTTGTTTTTAATAAATGAACTATTTCTAACATTTATAAATGAAAAGAACAGTAAAATAATTCCCCAGGTAGTACCAATTTGAAGCTGACAATTATTTCAATTTTGCCTCCCATGTGTGTATCGATTCTTTCTTTTCAAATTGTTTCCTTATGAGCTTTGAAGAAAATCACTCACCTTTACATATACCAAAATTAATAATAGTGTCTTACATAAGAAACTAGCTTGGCATCTCAAATTAGTTTAGTTCCTAAACTTCTCTGATTACCTAAATATTACTTTTACATCTGATTTGTCCAAGTTTTGAGATAAACAAGGTTACATTACCTTTGATACGCTTTAATATTTTTAATCAACCCGTATTCTACCTGCTTTAATTTTCATGCCACTGACCCAGAAAAGGATCAGTTGTCATGGGAGTGTATTACATGACATATTGGCCTGTTTGCTTTTTGTGTCATTTAATTTATTCTCCCCCCTTAACTCCCACCCGGATTGTTATATGTGGCATTCAGGTCTTAGTGTGACTCAGATTTAGCTTGGGAGAAGAGTCCTTCATGGTGATTGGGTTTCACAATGCCTTAGACCACGAGTCTGACAAGGTCTGATTTTCCCTTCCTTCAGTAATGCCAATATTGATCACTGTGTTTGATGAATAGCAAGGTGATTGTGCAGTGTGTTTCTCATTAAGCTTTGTGATCACATGGCTTCACTCAGTGATGATTACTGAGTCAGTTACTTCAGTGGACATCACAAACTAGCAACTTTCTAATCTTGTCGTTCTTCCCACATTTAGTACTAAGAATTCCTATTTAAAGAATGATTCTCACGTTTCATCTTGTGAATACTTGGTTATCTTGCATCACATTTTCTACAGAAAAGGCAAACTTATTACCCATATTCCTCATTTAATGAAACACGTGTTTAACAACTATTAAAAGACTGAGGTGAGCTTTTGGACTTTTGACCCACACTTTGAACTTCCAACTCACATTGGGAGTTTCACAAAGGAACGTGAGCATCAGTGTGTGCAATTGTGTGGAGGCATATTCCACAGAAGAGTACTGTAAATTTTGCTGATTGTACTATACAGTACCATAGTTTTATGTTCTGTTATATATTATAGTACTATCCATAAAAGTTATTAAAATAAAAGCAAACTTATCAAACTGGTTTTTGTTTGACCATTTCTTTGGTCTGAATATTGTAAATATATATATATATATTTATATAAATATATATATATAATTATATATATATATATATATAATTTCCAATATATACTATTTTCAATTCCTCATCTAAAAACCAATTCATCTAACTACTTACCACTACCTACCTAGTCTCAGGACTGGAACTTGGCTAGAAGGAATGTCTGTACCAAATGATTTTATTTTAATTGCCAGTATTCATAAAAAGAAATTTGTGCTGTACTTTATTCATGATATTCGCTAAAATGTATGTGATTGGTGCATGTACGTGTACATATGCTTTTGTCTTTCTTGTTAGTTTACACTTGTGTTTTTAACAATGACAAGTATTTCAGCCATTTCCACATGTTTTGAGATTTTTCACACATTTTTGATGTTTGATGAAGATGGCTCTTGATTTTGATCTGGATCATTTTAATGTGACCCATTAGTATTCATTAATGTTCCTTGCTTTTTGCAAACACAACAAAATATTCAACTTTGCCTTATCTTCCAAGGAGTCCTGGTTCCCTCGAGCAATAATATTTAGGGACATTATGCTCATTGTTTTGAGGCCAAAAGGAACATACTTTATAATAACAAATATGTTGTATACTGATATCTCCATTTCAAATGTATATTCCTGGCATTTTAAGCTGTTTTAAAAGTATACTCTTGTATTGCTTTTTCTTACTAAAATATTTGATTTCTAGTAACATTAACAAAATTATTTCCTTGAATTATCCTATAACATACACCAAATGATTTCAAACATACTATTCTAATACTAGAAACAATGTTCTTGTTCAATGTGTTCTATGACTTCCTTTCATTCTTTTCTATCCTGGGAATATTAGCCACAGACACGGTGAGACAAAATACTTTGTTTTAAAAATCACAAAAATTCAAAAAAAATCACCAAAATGTGAATCTCTATTTGAATCATCTAATAATGGACAGTTCAGTTTGTTCACAGTACTTTTATGGTTGAGTGAATCAATTTTTTTTATTGTTTTAGGTTTTGACTTGGCAAAGTTGTAAAAGTGCTCTTCAGTCCCAGTTATTAAATGTACTTATTCATATCTTACTAGATCATTATGATTCCAGTTTCACATTTAAATGCCTTCTTCATTTAGACTTCATTTAAGTATACAAGAAAAACTATGAATGTGAGTTAATTTATTTATTAAGTCATGTTTTCAGGACTTTTACATCCATGGTATTGGGATGCATTATATCAATCTAAAAACAAATGTTGAAATGATAATATCCAATTGCTCAAAGTGCAACCTGTTTTGAGGAGTAAGGACTTTAAAGAGATGAATGAGTTAAAATGAGGCTTTTAAGTGGAAACTAAAGCAATCTATCTATTAGATTATATCAAGAGGACAGTGTGGAAACAAGGATGGATACACACAGAAGTAAGAGACAGTGAAGACACGCAGGGAGAAGACAGCTACCTGAAAATCAAGGGTTGCCTGAGGACCCCAGAAGGGGAGAAAGGCTGGAAATAAAGTCCTCCCTAGAATCTTCAGAGGGAACATGGGCCAGTGAACACCTTTGTTAGAAATTCTGGCCTTTGGAAATGAGACAATGACCTTGTATTATATTTCATGGCATTCCTAGGAACCTAGCACATCCAGCTGGATTAATATACTGTTGATACCATACATGTTTTCATCTGTAAGTGATCTACATTTCTGAACTTTCTATCTTGCACAATATAGATTATAAGTATATTCAAATATAAATAATATGCATGGCAATTAAAGATAATCTATATGATATTTTCCTACATGAAGGTTGTCTCTTACCCCTTTATCTTTCTGTTTTACAGTTTTACTTTATGTTCTTATTAATTTATTTTTTCATTTGAAAGTTATTTGTTTAAACTGTTAATTCTAGAGAAACTTTATTGAGGGAACACTTTAATTTTCTATTTTGGGACTTAATCAAACCAGCAGTTTCAACCAGTCCATCACAACCTCACTTCCATCTCTGCTCTGTAATTGTTTGGGCTTTTAGAATGATTTGCATTGCTATGAAAATACTGTCCTCACAAAGTTTGGAAATGCCTTAAATGAAGTATTCAAGTAAAAGTTTTCCCTGCCTTTAGCAGTATTAAGTGACCTATGCTAATCTTATAGATGACTATATGTTGGGTGGAAATATATACAGTATAAACAATGCCAATTTTAAAGCTTTAAATGAGGATTTGTTACAAATTTGCTAATAATTTATACTTGAATAATTAGAGATGTAATTTTGGCAGTATCATACAGTGAGAATAAAGTTAAATGTGCAATCTTAGGGTCTAGGTTCTTATATTGTCTATCTAATCTATCTTCTGGCATCTGGCATCTATCAATCTCTCATGTCTTTATCTCTTAGTCAAAATCATATATACTAAGACAGTTAATAAATTTTAGACCAAATTTTGTGCACTCTTTTGTCCAGTATCTGAAAGTTCCTGCAGGGAGAAATTGCTTCTGGAACCTGAAGGCTGCCTGATGATCCCTAGTCCTTTCTTTCTATTTCTCCCTTGAGCAGCACACACAGTATTGCTTTCTCTGCTCCCCCTGACAATCCAAGTATATTCAAGCCCTTTCATTTGCTTTCCCCATTGTGGGGCCACCTTTGCAGTTTTTACTCAGCTTTTCTGGGTTTTGTTGAAATTATAAGCTCAAAACCACTTCCTTGGGAGGCTGGTGATGATTACTTTGTACATAAAACTTCTCTGTCCAGTCAATGTTAATCTTTTCCCTGAAAGGATTATCAATAATTACTGATATTTGAAACTATATTGCATATTTTTTATTTTACTTGTTATCTCTCTCACTGCTTTTAAGGAACTTGAAGCAAAGAGAATGTCTTCTTCACTTTGATATCTATTGTCATCTAGTAATTTGTATGTGTGCAGTAAATATATGTTGAATGAATAAACAAATGACACAATGCATATGAAATACTTGACACATGATGTTAATTTACTAAATTGCACTTCTTTTTATGTATTTTAAGCATTGATTTTCTTGTTGTTCTTGTTGTTTTTGTTGTTTTTAACATTAAAGACATTTGCTAAACATACTCTTACTCCTCTCCACACTTTATCTTCCTGAACTCTGGTTAATAAGGACCTAAAAATTTAATTTTATTTCTAAAATGCATGTTTTCCTTTACCAAATCATGTATTTTAAGTAGTGTTTTTTCCTGGGCCCAGGCCATCCTGTATGTGAATAGACAGGAGGTCAAAGCATTTTAAATTGTCCCTTCCTTGTCATTAGTCATGCTGATTTCTTGCTTTGCTCGTGTGTCCAATTAAATTTGGGATGTTGGTGTTCCAGATGCCAGTAGATGCCCTGCAGGCCTACATTTGCGTTTTGCAACAGGATCTCCAACCCATCACAGTGTCTCTTAGTGGTGATCGCTTTGTGAGTTGGGCTTATTCGTGTTATCAACTGAAATGGAAGAGTTCTCTGCCCACTTACTTTCCTTATTCTTCAATTGGAAAAGTCCTCCTGTGACTGATTTTCTTTCAGATTTTGTTAAGCAAGTCTAAGATGGAGGTTGAGAATTGCCTGCCCTACTGAAAGTTTAGGAAAGTTCAATTTGGGAAAGTTTCTAACAAAGCTTGACATTTGTCTGAATTGTCAAGACCATGGCAGTCTTGGTGGGGACACGGGATTTATTGTCTGTGGTTGTAGCCCATTTGACAGGCACAGTGGGGGTCTAATCACCAGGGGAGGACATTGAAATGCCAAGGATCAGGGTGAGTGTCAAAAAACAGAGAGAAATCAAGATTCATCAGATATAAATTGCATACACGGCACTATGCTGAATGCTAGGTCAGAAGCACCTTATCTTTCGAGTAATAAATCTCTGGGAGCCCCAACTAAATGCTAGTTTAGGACTATCCCATGGCAGTATGCCTCAAACCCTGCTTCTTAACTGTGTCATTGATAATGGTTCCTAAACTTGAGGCATTCAAGTAGCCACCTTTACTACTTCGGTCATATCTAAGTACTCCTACTATATTTGTTTTTTAAAAATCAACTGCTTTAATTGAAATGTTTGGGGTCTATCTCTTCCTTAAAATTCATATGCTGAAAACTTACCAAGAATGTGAGCAACGTTAGGAACTTTGAGCCTTCATGAATGAGATGAACGCTATGTGAAAGAGACCTCACAGAACTGACTTGTTTGCGCTATCAGGAGATCAAATGAAAAGATGGTCCAGTGAAATAAATCAGACCATAAGTGCAAATATCTTATTGTGTTACTTTCCTATTGATATGATTTGAAACATTGTTTTATTTTTATTTTTTCTTTTTAAAATAAAAAAAACCCATGAAGTTGAACCATCTTATGCATGCCTGCAATTAATCTGACTTGGGAATAATGTGTTCTTTTGAATGACTTTTTTTTTTTTTAGTTTTTTTTAAAAGAGAGAACAAATTAGAATTAGAACAGGAAAAAATAAAAATTGATACAAAATTTCACTTAACAAAGTAATATGAATTTCATAGTATTTGTTGTAATACATAGTGTTGTGTTCCAACAAGTTATTCACATTACCAGATATATGCTTGTAAAATTGAAGAAAAATAAATGTATAAGAAATGTAGAAGAAATTAAGAAGAAAAAATGTACAATCTGAAAAAAGAGATCAAACAAATTAAAGCATTTACTTTTTGATTTAAAAAAAATGAAAAGACGACGGTGTGGTGGACTGGCAACTGGAAACCAACTTGTAACACCCAGCGGAATTGAACCAGCATGGTGCTGGATGCGAGAGACCACGTGAGCATCGCCACCAGCAGCATAAGGGGCAGAACTGGAGAGTAAAAAGAAGGCTGTTGGGAGCTGGTAGAAGCTGCTAGGGAGCTGTGGTAAGCCACTAGTTCTCTTGGGCTGTTTGCCGAGGGACCTTGTCAGGCTGGCTTTCCCGGTGAGCTGGATTGTTCTCATTGGAGGAGGAGCCTGGGACTTCTGGTTCCAAGGCTGGCTGTGGTTCACTGTAAGGTGTGATTCTCATCCTAAGCATCGCTTCCTGGCTCTGGAGTGGAAGATGGTACACTGTTCAGCCTCCTGCAGAAGCTTGTTGCCCTGGCTGCCCTGATAGGAGCTCAGCTGTTCTCACTATCGCAGGAGTGTGGGACCTCTCTGTTGCTGAGGGTGGTGGTGGTAATTTTGCAGGGAGTTCTGGTCCTTACCTTGAATGTTGCTTCCTGGCTCTTCCTCAGAACATTTGGGCCTTCTGGGGCAGATCCATGAAAGAGGCCTCCATGAGACATTATCACAGGCTGTTGGACTTTTGAGAGGTATTGTTATGGGCTCTAGATCTTCAGCTAGACTCGTGTAGAACATTATGATGGTACCCAGGCCCTCAGCTGGCTTCTTCAGTCTTTTTAGTGTGTAGAAGAATTCTTATACTGTCTTTGTATGTGACTCTTTGGTAAATTATTATGCACAATCTTTTTTTTTAAACATTTATTTATTTATCTATTTAGTGTGTGTGTGTGTGTGTGTGTGTGTGTGTGTGTGTG
>NDGN011485620.1:0-11477 GCA_002564285.1 Tympanoctomys barrerae
AGAAAGAAAGAAAGAAAGAAAGAAAGAAAGAAAGAAAGAAAAGAAAGAAAAGAAAAGAAAGAATGAATGAAAGACAAAATAAAGTGATGTGTCTTCAAGCACCCTGGGCAGGACCCGGCCACTCCTTCAGCAGCACAGTGAAGGATGGTTAACACAGCCGGCTACCGAGCTCCTTCTCGCTGGCATACACTGGCCACAAGAGAGCAGGAACTCTGCGGTCACTGTAGTGCTTACAGTAGTTTCATTATAAGTATTTTTCAGATGGGTAGACACAAACAGTATTACCATAGTGAAGGAAGCTGTGGCCATCAGCTCCGCGGGTCTGCTACGACTTGCGCCTCACTTCCCCACTGACTAAAGCATGTCTACGTGGGTGAACATGTCCATAAGGGATGCTCCTGAGTGTGTTCTAGGACGGGCAGCTCGAGATGGGAGTGAAATCATTAGTGATACTAAGTCCATAGCTCTGCTTTGCGGCGTTTCCTCTCAGAGCTCTAGCCGCAATACTAGATTAACATGACTCACAACAACCCTTAGCAGTAGATTTTCACCCTGTTTTACAAAGGGGAAGAACGGAAGTTCCAAACGGTTACTCATAACTAGCTAGTCAGAGAGGAGGCCCAAGTTGAGGTCCCACCCACGACATGCATGCCTCCTGAGCTTAACCTCGCCGCAGAACTGAGGCCACCAGCTAGGACCAAAACAGCATGCACAAGGGACTGTAAAACCATCTCCACAAGGCAGGCTTTTCTAGAAATTCACTTGGACAGCAGAGGCCAGATCGCAAGATTACAAGAGAAGGACCCAGAGGCTGGCACTCAAATCGTGTAGCTGCTGGTTTTTGCCTGCCTACTGTCACTTTTTCACATGTTGTGCTTTGTCCTACTATGCTTTCTTTGAAAAGCAGATCACTTGGCAGAGTTCTGAGGCCTGTAGGTCCAAGAATCTTCACTAGGAATCTCTTGTGCTGCCTGGTGTTCTTCCGCTAAACCCCTGAGACACAGAAGAGTAAAAGGAAAGCACTTTTCTTTTTACTTTTTCAAAGGCTTTCTAGACTCTGTGCCAGAAAAACAACTCTGTGCAGGCAGTTCTGCTGTTTCAGTAAAGCAAACATAAGCATCTTTCTTGCTCTCGTAGGACACACTACTCTGGTTTTGTTTTTTTTTAATGTAGTAGGTTGGCACAGGTTCTCACTATGCAGCTCGGACTCAGTGATCCTCCTGTTTTCAGCCTCCCCAGTGCTGGGATTACAGGTCTGTGCCACCATGCCCAGACTCTGTGGACAGCTCAGCCTACCCTGGGGGCATGGCTCACGTGGCATGTGGTGCTGGGGATTGAACCACAGCCCCTGGGCTTGCCTAAGCTTGCCCAAGCAGGTGCGTTAGTCCACTGAGCTAGCTTGCCAGCCTGGTACACTACTCTTAAACTTCTGTGTTCATCACTCACTTGAGAACTTGTCCAAATGCAACCTTCAAGGTCTTCCACTCGCCCATGTGGGGTGGAGCCCAAGAGTTTGCATTGTGCACAGGCCCCCAGGGGAGGCTGATGCTACAGAAAGCCAACAGCAAGAAACTGAGCTGGCCTACAACTAGCTCACCTATAGGTAGGTGCTGTGGGAAAGCTGCCACGTGCCAGCTGGCCCAGGAATGACCTTCACCTAGGCATCTGCAGAGTGGCTGGACTCCAGGGTGAGCGAGCAGGGGAGTAACAGCCTCTGTTTCAAGTCAGGACAACCTCAGGAGGGGAGAGGAAGTGAGTGCAATCAGGCAAACTTGCTGCGGCAGCTCTGCATTTAGTAAGCCAATAAACTGGGCAAGTTTCAGCAGCTCCTTTCCCAGGGGCTCCCCCTGGGCTGATTCTCTCCCGAGGATGAAGGAGAAACACTGCCAATTAGAAGTATCAGGGAGAGCTCTGGAGCATGTTTGCACTCTGGTGAGGCCCTGAGCCACAGGGGAAATCAGGGAGCGCCCAACAGCCTGGATGATGAACGATTAGAAAGCAAGACAGGTAGACGCGGAGGACCTGGTCCTGGAGGAGGATGTGAAGGCTCCGTGTGCTTGGAAATTGGAGCCTTGATGAGGAATTTCTGTGAACTGAAGAAAACATTCAGATGAGCTTAATTTCCCAGGAGGCCGCCTGATTAAACCATCATTACTGAGACTCTGTGTGCGACTGTGACTTGGATAACAGGCCGGAAGCCGCCTACTTAGCGGGCTGAGCCTGTGGCAGGAGAGGCCGGGCAAGACGGCCAGGGGCTGAAAAGGGAAATCCCACCCAAGGAGCCTGGGGTTAAGGAAGGGCCCTTCAGCAGCTGTCTTCACCAGAAGTATGTTTCCAGCATAGCTTCCTGTTCCCATAAAGTCACAAAGGAGCCACTCGGCCTTATCTGACTGAAGGGCCGTGAGACTCGCTACCTTCCTGCTGTTCCTGGTCACTTGGTGGAGAGGGTGTCTTTCCTTCACATCTGGTTCGCCTCTGCTTCTAGGCATCTTCTGCATCCTGTCCACCCACGGGCGGGATTCACTTGCCAGCTAGTCCACCCAACTCTCAGACCTCGATGCCCACTTGTAAATTTACTGTGACATATTTTAGTATAACTTAAATTGTTTCAATGAAAGACGGGGCTTAACCAAAGTCCTATCTAGAAATGAAATACCTAACAATTGTGAAATGCACCAAACAGGCTTCAGTGAACAAGCAAATCACTAAAAGGCACTTTGCCCGGGACCACCAGAGCCGCAGCTTCCGGGTCTGCTAATAAAGCACACATCGGTACGAAGAGAGCAAAGAGATCCAACAGCAGAAAGGGACTCTCAGCCAAGAGGAAGTTAGGATGCTACAGAAGAATCCTGGAATTCGCAGAAATGGGGACAGAACTTAAATCCCATCTCTTCACTTTCTTGTTGTTTGACTTAAAAAATAATAATAATATTAGCTCAGTGTTCTCATCCAAAACTCAGTAAAATATGGGGGGAAAAGCAGTTCTCCCTAGAGGGTGGCAGGGATTAAATGAATAAAAATAGAAACCGATATGCGAGAGTCTCCACCTTGGCAAAAAGCTGGACCGCCTGGGATCAGTTTCACTCCCTCCTGTACCATCACTAACAGCACAGTTAAGGGTTAATTAAAATTATAAGGAGCCACAAGGGAAGAGTAACAAGGAAAAGAGAGATCAATAACATTTTCAAAACAGTAAGTAGTAGGCTATAAGAGTGGAAACTAATTTGAGAGATAGATAGATAGATAGATAGATAGATAGATAGATAGAGGTGAACAGACAGATATGGCCTGGAACCTCTATCTCACAGACAGGAAATGTCAATAAAAATCAGCCATAACATCAGAGGGACTCATGGGCCCTTTTAGGCTCAAGATTGGCCTAAAGTCTGAGGAACCACTGCAGGACTACATGTCCCATGCTACCTTAAAACACAGAGATTATTCCAGGAAATATTGAGCCCAAGACTCTCAATGCATAGAGATACTGGATATCAAGAAGGAAGTCAAGGGCCGGGGAAATGGCTCAATGGAATAAGCGCTTCCCTGGCAAGCGCAAGGGCATGAGTTCAATCCCCAGTTCCACAAAAAAAAAAAAAAAAAAGAAGAAGAAGAAGAAGAAGAAGTCAACAGTTCAATCCCTGGCTCCACAAAAGAAGGAAGTCAAGCTCTCTAACTAAGAATGGGACAGAATGAAGTACTGATATGTAGAATGGAGAGGACTTCATTCCCTTTACTGTCTTTTCTTCTTAACCTCAGAATGTTATAGAGAGCATCTCTTTAGTAAGCTGATTCGAGATAAAAGACCTAGGGCTGCAACATTCAGAGGTCCTCCAATAAAGGGCCAAGAGTATCCCATCTCAACACTGCATCACTGGGCCTGCATTTGACAAGTTCGTCTGTACCCACAAAGGCTTCTGATCAGGATTTCAAATGTGTCATTAATTGGAAACAAACAACCAAGGCCCACTAGCATCTGACAAAGACCAGTGCAAAATTATGTAAGGTAAGGGCCAGCCTGATGGCTCAGCGGACTAAAGCGCCTGCTGAGGAAGAGCACAGCAGCCGGGGTTTGATCCCTGGCCTGCCACGCTGGCCGCGCTGAGCCGGTGACTGAGACTGGTCATGGTTTACACCCGCCTGTAAACCACTTGGGAGGCTAAACACAGGCAGATCGCTGTGAGTCTGATCTACATAGTGAGACCCTATAGACCTTACAGATCCTGTACTAAATAAAGAAAAAAAATATGTAAGATGCCAAGGTGCAGTAAAAATTAAAGTCCAAGTTGGACTCAAGGCTTGTCAAAGCAGACAGCCAAGGACTATCCACAGAGGTCAGATCCTGAGGATTAAAATAAGTAAAGAGAAAGGTTAACCAGGAGAGTGATTTTTTTAAAAACAAACAAACAAACAAACAAAGCATGCTATGTGTCCCTCTAACACTAGGAGGGGTGATATGGCCCCTGGTAGCTTTTCATCAAGAGGGACTTCCACCCAGCACAGTGGTGCAGGCCGGGCCATGTAATCCCAGCACTCTGGGAGGCTGAGGCAGGAGGCTCAGAAGAGCCCAGCCTGGGCAATTTGGCAACTTACCAAGACCCTGTCTCAGAATTTTTACAAAGGGGGTTGGGACTGTAGCTCAGTGCGAAGGCTTTGTGTTCAAACTCCAGCACTGAAAGGGGCTCAGATTTTGTCTGCATGGCATGCCATCATTAGTGGGATACCACTCATGGTCTCTGACTCATCCATGGAAGGGTTTGTAGCTGGAAGCCCGGCTGCGGGGACCTGGGACTGCGAAAGGAGGAGCAAAGAACAAATCGGCGGAGCACCATGGGCTGTGCGAGGAAGGAGCAGGCGTCCAAAATGGGAGGGGGATGCGGCAGAGCCACGTGGAGTCTACCTCAGGGATCGCCGGGAAGGAATGAGGGAAACAACCTTGTGAACAAAGATTCGAGCAACTGAGCCTCAAAGAAACATGACCCAGAGACTGAAACAGCCACGTGTACGGGGCAAGTAGGGGTCACCATTGGACCAGGACTCCATCCACACAAGCTGCAGCTGACCGTGGTCAGGCGGGGCGAGCTTCAAGCCAAGCTCACAGCACTGCCTCCTTTTTCCACTGCCTCCTCACACGGCATCATTGGAAATGGGGTGCAGTCGGGATGCCATGGTGACTGGGGAAGGCCTTGGGAAGGTGAGGGGTCACACCTCTTTCCTACTTCCTACAGCTCTGAGACCCTGCCAGCAAGCAGTGGTTTTTCCACTTTCTGTAATGCACTTACTACCGAACTTCCTGAGGGCTTGGTTCTGTACTTCTAATTCTAAACTAAGTCTATCCATGAAACTCTCTATTCAGAGCAATCAGAAGACCTTGGGCTGACCAAACTTTTGTTTAGGAAAAAGAAGTAAACCCATTCCTTTTCATTCTAACAGGACAGGAAAGCACCGAAGCTTTCTTCCCTCTGTGCATAAGTTAGATATACTCGAAGCAGGTATAAAAACCAGTCAGGATAAAACTGAGACAATCAAAAAGAAAGCTTGCGCTGAGTGAAAAGCAAGTCAGGTCGGAAGGATCAGGGATCAGAAATAAGAACAACCTAGTAGTAAACATGGTCTGCGATGGTCCGGGATGCGGCCCTGACGGACCCTGTCCTACCTTCTGGGCCAAACACCTCCCCGCAGTGCGTGCAGAAGAAGTGCTCGGGGTGCCAGGTCTGGTTCATCGCCGTCAGCACCCGCTGGAACAGACACAACAGAGCCGTTAGAAGAGGCCGGATGGCGTGCACCATGTCCAGGCTTCACGCGGATGGCAGCGCGCCGCAGGGCACAGCGTCACTTACGTCCAGGATGGGAGCCGCGCAGTAGGCGCAGCGAGGCGAGAACAGGTGGTGGTAGTCCCCGGGGCAGTAGGCCGCGCCGCTCCGCTCGAAGAAGGCGCTGGTGCCAATCTCTTTTTTGCAGTGAGTACAGACGAAGTGCTCGGGGTGCCAGGACTGCCCCAGCGCATGGATCACCTGCCATAGGGGTGACACAGAGCCCGACTTGCCAGGGGCTGGAGGCCCGGAGGGCGCACAGCCCTGGAGGCGCTCTCCACACCGCGCCGCGATCCACCCAGGCCAGAGCCTGCTCTTTTCCAACACGAGTTCAGACACCCGTTCCCCGGAGGAGACTATGGTCTGCAGGAAATGGTTTCCAAGGTGGTCTCTGATCAAAGCCTGCCGGTGTTCTGCACCACTTTACACCTGCCGGAGTGGGAGTGGGGGTCGGGGAGGAACATGGAGCCCGCCGGGGATGGGCAGGAAGTGACTGAGCCTGGGAGGGCGAAAGGCCAAATGCGCTTCTGCCCCCTTGCTCTGGGTTTCATCTCTCATCCCTCGCAGTCTGTCTCAAGCCCTCCTCTCAAACTTGTGTTAAAGGATGATACAGACCGAGTCTACAGCTCGCACTGAAAGCCACCTTCAGCGGTAACGGCCAGTGTAGAACAGAAAGGGTTGAACAAGGGAGCAGGGAGAAAGGCATCCCAGGAAAGCTGGGGCAGAAATGGAACGAGAACTCAAATTCAGCAGTTAGGGTCCTGCTGGGGTCAAGCCTTACACACACCGATTTCTAGACCTCTGGCACCAGCGGAAGTGTCTGCGTGAGGTCTCCTCTTTACAAAGGAAAGAGGAACAGAATCTCCTTGAAAGGCCAACAGGACCATTAGAGAGGAAGGTACTTTAGGATTAGGGTTAGAGGGTTAGGGTTAGGGCTAAAGGATTAAGGTTAGAGTTAGAGGGTTAGGGCAGGGCTAGAGCTCAGGTCAGTGCCAGAGCACTGTGCAATGGTCAGTGATTATTAATGGTTACTAAATGCTTCAGGGAGAAGAGCCACCCTTCACAGGACTGAGGCAGGCACTGGGGTTGCAGCACCAGCACCCAGGCTTGTCCCACCTTCCCGACGATCAGTTTCTGGCAAGAAGCACAGTGGCCCTTGGGCACGGTGGCAACCCCGAGGTCCTGTAGCTCCTGCTCCAGGCCTCCCAGCATGGAGTCCAGAGATTCCCCGTGATCCTGCTTTCCTGGTAAGTGTTTCTTGCTGGTGTCTGGTTTCACTGCAATCTGTTGTAAGGAAAGATCCGCCTTCAGGCTTTTTATCCTCACTGGTGGGGAGACTAGCCACCCCGCACGCTCAGCCCTGCAGGCCCACCTGCTGTTCTCCTCGCCTTCCTCCAAGGCACAGAAGAATCCAACATTTTCACACCCACAAAAGTGCTTTCACTTGTGTCATTCTAAATACCTCAGCCCAAATGAAATTTAACCAACATTTCACTATTTGTAGAAAATTGAGCTTATAAGATGATGCCTTTCTATCTCTTATAAAGACCCCCACATTTTTCTCTTCTTTTGGCGGGGGATTAACGGGAATCCAACTCAGGGCCTCACACCTGTCAGGCAGGTACTGCTCCACCCCTATGAGCCCCCAACCATATCTCTCTTGTGTTCAGCTATTCATGCACACTTGCTGAGCACCTTGGCTGTGGCAGGCTCTATGCCAGGGGCCGGGAAGAAAGCCAAGACCGAGTTTCTCCGCGGGTAGGATTTGCTTTCTGTGGATGCTGTATCATAAACAATTAAACATGCATACGGCGCAGTGTCAGGTAAAGACAGTGCCTTTCACATGAGGGCAGAAGAGGAGAGGGCAAGATGGTGAGAAGTGATTTAGGTGGGGGTGAGCCGAGCAGGCTCCCCTCAAAAGAGGTATTTCAGTAGGCCTGTGGGTGATACCGGGAGACCCCAAAATATTATGTGTGGGAAAAGCATTCCAGGGGGAGAAAAGCCCTGGGAAAGGAAATGACTCAGTGCATCAGGGCAGCCAAGACATCAGCGGGACTGGGGCAGAGGGGACAGACAGGGCACTGAAGATAAGACAGTGGTCACCCCAGAGCCTCGTGGTGAAAGCTTAGGTATGCTCCCAGGTGACAGGAAGCACTGATGGAGTCAGCAAGACCATTGCATGATGACATAGGGGAGTGTCGTGCGAGGAGACCATTACGTGATGACGTTGTGGAGTGTCGTGGGGGGTGATGAAAGAACATGGACAGATAAGACTTGCTGGTGGATTGGATGTCTGGAGCAAAACTCCAAATGATTATAAGCCATTCAAAGGAAGATCCTCAGATTACAAAAACGAAGATGCCTAATTGATCCTCCATCACTTGGCATCCTGATTCCAGCTCCTTCTGTGCTGTTCTGGCTACGCTGGGCTCCATCCACCCAGTGCTCCGCTGAGCCACAAGCTACCCTGGATCTCCACCTCCCACACCGCACATGCAGACTTGCGCCCTCTCCTGCCCACCCACTGCCCTCACCATCCCTTTCCAGCCAGCCTTTTGTTAAATGGTACACGGCCTCCTTGCTGGGGGAGCACCATCCCGGAAGGTGATCTGTCATTGCCCGCCCCGGGGCTCCTACTCACTCTTCTTCCTGCCCAGAGTGACCTCACAGTACCTATCCAGTCCTAACCTTCACTTCCCTTCAAGCCACTCTGGCACTCCGACAAGCTTCTTTGTCCTCTGTTGCATAATACTCATTTTTCAAAAAGACACCTTGCATTAAGATTGAACAATGCCAGGACACATGCTAAATCAATTAGAAAACACACTGTACATCTCACCATGTAAATTTCTTCTGTCTTCAGATATACAGCACAAGGACCAGCGCACCCAGCTTACTGTGGACGCAAGCTAAGTAGAGCACATTAGCCATGAAGAAAACGTTCTGTGCTCACTCGTTTGTTCCTACTGAGAGACTCACCATACGTTGGCTACTGCAGGGCACTGGGGGTGCAGGAGTGAGCCCTGAAGATGGGGCTCCTGCCTCCCCAATCACACACGTGGTTATGTTCGGCCTTACAGTTATTTTGTAGTGCATGAATGTATACCAGATCTTCCATCCAGATTTAGAATAACTGAATTCTCTATTTCAAGAACTCCAGATCGATTTCCTGGATCAGCCCTGAAGCTCACTTATCTGATTTCATCCCCTGCCAGGGCCTGCGAGCTCGTCCTCTGGGCCGAGATGCAGCAGCCAGGAAGCCCACGTGTCTCAACCCGGGCTCTTGCGCCTGGCCTCCCTCCATCAGTCCCAGTTGTCCATCAGCCCATCTTGCTCCCCAGCTTCTCTGTGACAGCCCTTCCGCATCCCAGGGCTCAGGGCTGTCTCCAACAGCAGGACCTCTCTCCTTAGCTCTGGGTGTCCGAGCCTTCACACTCCTCACTCTGCATCACAGCTACCTGCCCGCCTCTCTGCTGAAGTCTGCATAACGTCTCTAAACCTGGCCGCGTGCCCTGTGTACTCTGGCAGTCCTCATGCTGCACACCCTGTGAATGTCGCTTAGGCTTATGCCCAAGCATATCTCAACCTCCCTGGGTGCAGGACTGATTATCTTTTCTTCCGGGTCCACACAGCATGTGACGCAAACCTGGATTCCCTCACTGAGTTATATTTAATCTGGGAAATCAACAGTCACTTGAAATTCCCGAGCTGGAGAGTTCAGGGCACAAGGATTCCCGGTGCCCCCGCAGCCCTGCAGGTCGCTGGTCACCCGCACTCACCTCGGCCTGCATGTCGTTCAGGTGGGCCATGAGCTCCTCCAGCTGAGCGGCCGCTGGGGTCTTAGCAGGTGCTGGCGACTCCTTTGGCGCTTGAACTTTGCTATAGATAGAGGGAAAAATCTTACTAACATGTCCAAACTCGGATAAATGTCAAGTCACACATACACCACCACAAAACACAATTTTAACTATTAACCTTTTAGGTGTGAATCTAAAACCAGAGATAGACACTATGTAAAAAATAGTTACTAGAAGAAATATCTCACAGGCTCTGCTGGGCTTCTGCCTCCATCTCTCCCCGAGCATCTCAAAAAATAGCCACTGCTCTGAGGTGTAAGACGGGAGCCAATAGGCGTGTAGCTGTCAAGCCTGGCCTCGCTGGCTGCAAGTGCCCGCAGCCTCTGGACAAGCTTTGAAGCCATGGGGCTGAGCGTTTAGTTTTAACAGAACTGTTGTTAAAGTATAACATACTGTAGCTCCTCTTAGTTACTGTCAGAAAAAAATTTTAAATCAGTAAGACTGCAGCGTGAGCACCACCGATCTACGCCTGGGAGCCGGCTCTGCGCCTGCCCCCTTCCCACTGCTGACCGCGGCTTCCCACACAGCTCTGACCATCCCAGAGCCTCACGCTATTACCATCCGGCCTTGCACAGAAGAGCTCTGAAAATGCCTGGGATGTATTTAGATGACTATGTGGTGCTGAGTTCATATTTATGTAACTGTAAATAAATTATGAATCAATAAAACTTTGGGCTCAACAAATACACATTTTGAGTGCCCGTATAGCCATTAGTAAAACTGTGCTTGAGGAATTAAAATAGGGCCCAATAAATTCTAAAAAGTAGGCCATATTCATAGACTGCAGTGGATAAAAATAAAAAATCAACCTTTACAAATACTGACTTACAAAAAAGTTTCTAGGTAATTATTGGGCTTTGTAAAATATTAAACTGAATTTTAAACTATTTAGATGTACCAAAGAGAGAACCCACGCACTTACACACATACAAACACCCACCCCACACACACACACACAAACACACACATATCCTCTTAGAGTTTAAAGCAATATATCATTGAATGGAAAAAGGTAAGAACAATAAGGAGAAACAAGAAAGAAAAATAAGCAAAATTTACAAGTCAAGAATCTAAAACAGGTCCAGGGAGATAGCTCAGCAGTCTAAGCACCTGCCTGGCAAGTGCAAGGACCCGGGTTTGATCCCCAGCACCACATGCCATGCTGGCCCCGGAAAGCAGGCGTGGTGGCACACTCCTGTTATCCCCGCACTGGGGAGACTGTGCCAGGAGGATCACTACGAGTCCAAGCTGTGTAGAAAGACCCTATACAAAATAAAAACATAAATAAAAAGAATCTAAAACAACCCTGGAACCAAACCGTAATAAAAGAGAAAGGTAATAGAGCAGAACACAGAGGGGAAAACACGACTGCCTTCAGGAAGCATCGTAGAAAACATGAAGTACAAAATGGCCCAGCACTGAATGAAAGGATGTTCGATATCTTTAGCTG
Source organism: Tympanoctomys barrerae (assembly GCA_002564285.1). NCBI lineage: Eukaryota > Metazoa > Chordata > Mammalia > Rodentia > Octodontidae > Tympanoctomys > Tympanoctomys barrerae. Next base: position 11,118 of record NDGN011485620.1, read on the forward strand.
TTAGGGAACACAGATCAAAATTACCTGGAGTGTCCCCCTCACACCAGTCAGAATGGCTGCCAGGGACTGGAATGAGCCCTGTGACCAGCCTCGGGGTAGGCAGGTTTCTACCCCATGGGTGGAACCCTACTTAGTAGGTCACCATGGGAATCCGCAAGGAGGCGCCTCCAAAGGCTAAAATGACGTCTCCTAAAGCTGCGTTATTTGATCCAGCTGTACCACTCGTTGGTACACTGCCAAAGAATTATATTTCCAAAGAACTAAAGGCAGCATCGGACAATGGTACACGCAACCCATTTGTTATGGTTTGTGTCTAGTTGTCCCCCCAAAGCCTCATACAGTCATGGGGTGAGGACTTCT
>NDGN011485621.1:0-13014 GCA_002564285.1 Tympanoctomys barrerae
AAAAAAAAAAAAAAAAAAAAAGAAGGAAAGAGAGAGAGAGAGAGAGAGAGAGAGAGAGAGATGCATGGACAGATGGATGGACGGACGACAGAACTGAGCCCAGCAGGGCTGCATGAGAGGCCAAGGGGCTCCGAGCCTGGTTCTGTTTCTGTGAATGTGCAGGTGGCCCTGTCTGTCCCCAGGCTCCAGTAGGAACAGGCTGACTGACGGGGCCACAGGATGGGACGCTCTTCTGGAGGCCTTAGTTGGCCGTCCCTGGGGTTGGCTCCATCCCGTCCCGAGCCAACCCCAGGATGTGTGCCCCCCCCCGCTCCCCACACAGATGGACCCAGTGCAGAAGGCGGTCATCAGCCACACGTTTGGGGTCCCCGCCCCTCTGAAGAAGAAGCTATGCATTTCCTGTAACATCTGTCACCTGAGGTTCAACTCGGCAGTGAGTGGGCTGGGAGGGGGCTGGTTCTTCCTTCCAGTTTGTCCTTGGGACTTGGTGGCCAGAGGCCTGTGGCCCTGCCCGCAGCACTGTGGAGGCTGCGGCAGCAGGGGTCACTGCGAGTTTGGGGCCAGCCTGGGCTACACAGTGAGACCCTGTCTCATGAAACCAAACCAAAACCAAAACCAACCTGCAGTCTAAATCTCCCTGGAGGGCCTTTCCTGGGCTCAGCTTCTGCTCCTGGCGGGGACAGTGATCCCTGCCTCTTGTCCACAGAACCAAGCTGAGGCCCATTATAAAGGCCACAAACATGCCAGAAAACTCAAGGCTGTCGAAGCTGCCAAGAGCAAGCAGAGGCTGCAGACGCCAGCCTGGGATGGCGCCACTGTGTCCCCAAGCCTAACCCCGGCCGATGCTGGTGGGGACCCTGCAGAACCAGGAGCCGGAGGTCAGTCCTGAGCACCCCAATTCCAGAAAGCGGGTGTGGCCTCTTGGGGCAGGGAGCTGAGCACACTAGGAGTCGGCTCCAAGAGCGGCCCCGTCCTGGGTGTGCGGATGGGGACTCGGCCAGCCCCCAGCCCTGGCTCCCTTGCAGCCGCTGAGGAGACAAACAACTGCAGGTCCTGAGACCCAGGCGGCCACGGTGCCAGGATGGGCCGCTGTCCCCACCTCTCCTGGCATCCACACCAATCCCGTGTGTCCAGCCCTGTGCCTCTGTGCCCCTGGGGCATCTCACAGGGACAGCAGTCATTGGCTGAGTCCCAACCTACGGCTGCAAGTGAACTAATGTTTAAAGTGTGAGGCAGGGCCTCACTAAGTCTGTCAGCTGCTCGGGCTGGGCTCAGACTTGACCCCCTCGTGCTTCAGCCTTCCGTGTGCTGGGATCCCAGGCACTACTCACACTGTCCCCAGCTGCTCCTAACTGACCCCACCCGCCAAGACCGGTCCCAAGTGAGGTCACGTTCTGAGCTCCACCGAGGTGTGAACTGGGGGGAGACGATGTTCAAGTAGCTCTACCTATCCACCTGGACCCTGCGCAACTCTGACTCGAGCCTGGCTTCTCTCGGGCGAAATGACCAAAGCCTGGCTTTGGTGAGTCAGGGTGTGTCGGCCCCACGTCGGCTGGCTACTCGCCTCTCACGGGCACTAGCCAGTGCTGATTGTGTGTCACAGACTGCTGCTTACTGCTGTCAGTGTTTTTCACTGCTTCGTAGTTCTCCATCCATGCACACACCTGATACGGGGCCGTGAGAGCCTCCGGAGACCCAGCCCTCCCACTTTATCGTGTCAGCTGCCCACGAGGGCCGGAAGCCCCTCAGCAGCACCTTCTGTCTCCCCGCAGCACCCACGGCCTCTCCCCTCAACCCTCCACACCAGCCACCACAGACCCTGGAGCCCTCACCCCCAGAGCCAGGCCACGCAGAGGTGGCGGACACGGCCTCCTCGGCCTCCTGCTGCCTCCCCTGCTCCCCAGAGCCAGGCAGGGAGGCTCCAGGGCCTGAGCCTGAGGCAGCAGCGGTGGCAGCTGCAGGGAGCAGCCGGGGCGGGGCCGGTGGCCGAGAAAAGGGGCGCCTCTACTGTCCCACCTGCAAGGTGACTGTGAACTCTGCCTTTCAGCTTCAGGCCCATAACACAGGTCAGCGCGCTGGGCCGGGGCCAGGGAGGGACCAGGCCTCCCCATGGGGGCCCTGGAGCCTGTGGGCATGGGGAGGCGTTCTTGGGGCTCCTGCTAAGCCTTGGGGTGGGGGAACTGGGGCAGCAAGATGGAAAGTTGAGGCCAGGGAGCCTAGCTCAGCAGCATAAGCGCCTGTCTGGCAAGAGCAAGGTCCTGAGTTTGATCCTCTGAACAAAAAAAAAAAAAAAAAAGGTATCTGGCCCTCCCTCTGGTACTGACTGCTGTGGTCTTCTCCTTTCCAGGGGCCAGGCACCGGTGGATGGTGGAGGGCCAGCAGGGGGCTCCCCGCAGGCCCCGGGGTCGCACGGTGTCCGGGGGAGGGGCCCGACACAAGGTTGGGAAAGAGGCGGGATTCCGGGGAAGCCGGCAGAGCCCCAGACCCCCTTTCCACTGTGCACTGTGTCAGCTGCAGGTCAACTCAGAGACTCAACTCAAGCAGGTGCAGCCAGGGCGGAGCGGGCGGCCAGGGCCTGGTGTGTGTTGGGGGAGAGAGGTGGTCCAGTGCTCACGCGGTTCTGTCCGTCCCTCTCAGCACCTGAGCAGCCGGAGGCACAAGGACCGCCTGGCTGGGAAGCCCTGCAAGGTCCCCAGCCTGCACAGCAAGCTGCAGAAGCAGGCGGCGCTGGCCGTGAGCGTCCTTAAGGTCTCCGCTGGGAAGGGGTGGGTGGGGTGGCCGGCAGGGAGTGGGACCCGGCAGCCTTGGGAATGTCCGGGGAGGTGGCGTGGGGTGGCGGCCTGGATCTCCTGAGACCGAGTCCGTGCCCTGTCCCCCATCCAAGGTCGTGCTCCCTGGGGCAGGAAGACAGGTGGCTGATGGGAGGATGGGGGGGGGGCGGGGCTGGAACCGGAGGCCGGCAGCGCGCCCACAGGAAGCACCTGATGCCCGGGAGGGTGTGCGCCCTAGCCGGCTCTGCCCGACGCGCTGTCCCTCTGCAGTCCAAGCTGGCCCTGCAGAAGCAGCTCACCAGGACGCTGGCTGCCCGCCTCCTACCCAGCCCGCTGCCTGCCGCGGCCGCTGCCCCCACCATCTGCGCCCTGCCCGGGGCCCTGGCCCTCCGGCCGGCCCCCGCAGCCCTGTTCCCCACGCCTGTCCTGGGCCCCGCACTGTTCCGCTCGGCTGCTGGAGCGGTGCGCCCCGCCCCAGGCCCGGTAGTCTTTGCGCCCTATTAGCCCAGCCCGGCCTACTCCCCAAGGCGCCTCCTTCCCGCCCCTCCAGGAGCCGCGGGGCTGGTTCCATGGGCCCCCCTCGCTACACACCCGGGTTCAGCCATCACCCTCCTGCCCTGCCCTTCCTGCCCTCCCAGCCCACCATGCTCCAAGATCTAGGCCAAACCCCAGCCCAGGTACTGTGGTGCTTTCTCCAACCAAAGACCTCACCCACTCCGGGGACCTCTCCCAGCCTGGGCACAGATCGGTGACCTCTGTCCTGAGCCGCTCCCTGGATTCTCTGGAGGTTAGGGAGGGGCTCCAGCCATCAGGAGCGGGCCTCAGGTGTGGCAGGGGACCGGCGCAGCTCACACACAGTCCTCCTGCTCCGGGCTGCCACTCACAGGTGGTCCCCAGCACCCTCTGTGCAGCTGGACCCCACCCATCCCAAGGCCCCTAGTTTCCTTTCTGGGGTTATTTCCAGTGGGAAAATGACAAAAGAGGAAAATTTTTGATAACAGTTGTGGTTTTATTGTGTCCAATAAACGCATCAATAAATGAGCACTGAGGGAGCCTGCTGGTCGCCCTAAGTCTCCTTTTCCAGCGGGGCTCTGCCTTGAGGGGCGCTGCCAGGCTGGGGTCACGGGCACATGGTGGAAGCCCATGGCAGGGTGGCGAGGAGCTCCCTGGAGCTGCTACTGCTCCGCCTGCCTCTGTCTGGGCGATGAGGTCAGAGGGGGAGGCGAGCACCGGTCCAGCCTTGGCTGATGGGCAGGGGCGTAGACACAGGTGACAGACGCTCCAGAGGCCAGGCTCAGGCCTGGAGTGCACCGAGGGCGGCGCGCCGCTGCCCCTTGGTGGTTCGGGAGAACGGGGTCCAGCCGCAAGCGCGGGGGCCAAGCACCTTGAAGAGGGAGAGACCAAGGGCAGGCAAGGACGTGGGACAGCCAGATGGCATCGACAGCAGGGCCATCGGCACACGGGACACAGGGTCAGGAACACAGGCTCTCCCAGGAGCTGGCTTCTTCCAGCCAGAAGGGTCTGGTGAGGAGGAGCTGGGCCTGACACCCCATATGCACACAACACCTGTTATATCCAGGCTAGTACCTCAAGGGGTAGGGGGACAGAGAGACAGAGAGACAGACAGACAGAGAGAGTGAGAGAGAGAGACAGTGAGTGAGTGTGTGTGTGTGTGTGTGTGTGCGTGTGCATACGCATGTGTGCGCCCAGCTGGAAGCTTGGAGCACTGGTAACCCTGTCACTGGAACCAGACCCTACTCAGGCATGAGGGCGCACACCTGGAATCCCACCTACTCAGGAGGCTGAGGCAGGAGGATCCAAGATTGAAGCCAGCCTGGGAAACTTAGCAAGACCCTGTCTCAAAATCAAAAAGGCCCCAGACCCTGGATTGGGCACTTGCGGCATGACAGTTCCTCTTCCTATCAGGCGGACAGGAGGGACACTGCCCTAGGCAACGGTGAGGACAGGATGTCAGCTAGGAGAGTCGGGAAGTGTAGAGGGGTGCTAATAAAGACTAGCTGCACTACTTGGGGTTGAGAGGGGCCAGAGTGGCCAGGGGGAGACAGCCCAGCTGCCTGGCTGAGCCGGGCTCGCCCACACTCCCCACCCACTCTCCGGGCCCCAGGGCTCCATGTGGCCAGCGGGTGAGCGGGCAGCAGCTGTTCAGCCGTCCAGGGAGCCGCTGCCCTTGTTCTTGCGGCTGAGGGGGAAGGCCGACTTGCTCTGGGGCTGCGTCATCTTGCTGGCCAGGTAGACGAAGGGCTCCAGCAGCGAGCGGCGGTCAGCCACCGACACCTCCCACAGCTTCACCTTCTCTGCCTTGGCCCAGTGCTGAGCCACATCCGGGTCCACGCGCCGCTGCTCCTGCAGGTCACACTTGTTGCCCAGGACCACAATGGTGACCTGGATGAGGACAGGAGCCTTCGAGTGACTGTGGGTTGGGATCAGGTGCCTCACGCATTTCAGAAACAGCACAGAGCCACTGTGCAGGCTAGGGGACCCCTGATGTGGTGCAGCCACCTCTGGGGATGAAGCCAGCATCCCACCTCCTGGCCAAGAGCCCCATGTCAGCCCTGGGCCCCCCTGCTGGACACGCACCTCCTTCTTGTCCTTAGACTTGTCAATCTCCTTCTTCAGGAGCTCCACACGCTGGAAAGACTCTCGGCTGTCAGTGCTGTAGACCAGGACGTAGCCATCCGTGCAGCAGAAGCAGTGCCGGGGCAGCTCAGTCCCGTCCCGCAGCCCACGGGTGTCGTAGAAGCGCACCTGCTCCCGCACGCCCCGGTCCGTCTCAATGGAGCCCACGTAGATGTCCTCCTGGGTTTCAATCATCTCAGAGCCTGAGACAGGACAAGAAGCCTGATAGGACCAAGTGTCATCGGCCAAGGAGGGGCTTGAATGACTTGGGACAACTGACATGAATGTCACACTAAAACTGTGCATCCCGTGGGGGCTTCTCCCTACCGGGATCTGGGGTTTTTTTGTCTTTTTTTTTTTCCTGTCTTTTTGAGACAGGGTCTCACTATGCAGTTCAGGCTGACCTCAAGCTCTCACTGTAGTCCAGGTTGGTCTCAAACTCACAATTATCCTCCTGCTTCCAGCCTCCTAAGTGCTGGGAGTACAGGTGTGCGCCACCACACCGGGCCAGATCCTGGATTTTTTTCCTTTCAGAGCTGTTTAATGCTGGAGAGCTGACGGTTACATTAGTTTTACCGTCTTCCCTTCTCAGGTCTAACGATGAAAACAGCATCTCTGTAACTGCCACCAGTCTTTTATTTTAATATTTGAAAGATGTCACTAGTTCCCCGTAGCATTCCTCCTGCCTCAGCCTCCCGGCGTGCTGGGACGATGGGTGTGTGCCACACCAGCCTTACGGTGCAAAAACTCCTCCTGATGGAGCAGCTTTGAGCCTGCGCGGGGTGAGATTCCTTTCTATTCCTTGTGCGGGGCCGCCTTCCACCCGCCCCGGCCGCAACCGCACTCACCCACTACATGGTTCCCGTACAGGAGCTGCTCCAGGATGGAAGTTTTCCCCACTGACGCCTGGCCACACACGACCACCTTGCAGCTCTTCCCCATGCTGCGCCTCCAAGCTGGAGGGTCAGAGGCGCCCGGGTGAGGCGGCGTAAGGGGATCAAAGCAGAGGAAGCCCTCCCTCCGCTGAGCCCAGGCAGGGGCGGAAGCGCGGCTCCCGGGGTCTGCAGCGCTCCACCTGGGGAGACGCAGTCAGAATCACCTTCCCCGAAAGGGACCCAGGAGCCCCGCGGACAGATCCCCGCGCAGACAGCAGAGATCGCGCCCACGGCAGCTCCCCAGGGGACCCAGCCAAGGACTCCGCCCACAGAGCGAGCCCAGCCTTTAACAGACACTCAGGGAATAACGGATCACGGCCAGAGAAGCCCGACACCCGCTCCGCACCTCCCGGGCCCGGCCACACCCCCGTGGCCCACTGGAGCGCGCAGGGACCGGGGGAGGGGCAGACGGCCCCCGGAGATCCCGATCGGCCTCCGGCGGAAGTGGGCTCTGCAGAGCCCCGCCCCCGAGTTTCCGGTCGGCAAGGCGAGTTCCGGTGGCGGAGAGAGCGCAGGTCGCACAGCGCCCCCAGAGGCCGACGCGGGAAATGCCGGCCGAGAACAGGCCCTGTAGAACGCGAGGGCTGCAGGTTCTAGGCTCCTGGACGCGAGCCGCTGTTTTGGGGATCTCAGGGCCCACATGTTCTTTCTAAAGGCTGCCTTCCTACACGAGCGTTTCGTCTGCGCAATCATGTAGTCGCCAGATGCTTCTTTATCTCTTCTGCGGTGCTGGGGCTGGATCCCGGGACCTTAGGCATAGCACACTCCAGAATTGAGCGGCTCCTGCAGCCCTCGTCCAGGGCTTCCGGACTACGTGCAGGGCCACGTGCGGGGAAGAGCCGAGAAGCTGCCACGTGGCTGACCCCAGTATGTCGCGGTCCAGTGGAGTTGCTGGCTAACCCAGCAATCACAGTGCACCACGGTGAGTACAGCTGGAGGAGTCGAGCATTGTGGGACATCAAGGAGAGCTGCCCGGAGGGCAAATCCCAGTGAATGGTGCAGGGCTGGGGGCTGGGGGGTCGGGTGGAGGGCACACGGTGGGAATCGTGGCCCTTGGAAACACGGCAACTATTCAGAGGTCAGTGTGCTGGGCCAGAGATGGAACCGAGCTTAATGGACCACACCACGTGTCTGAAGCCAGTGAGAGACTTGGTGGTGACAAAGCAGTGGTCAGTCTCGGGTAGCAGCAGGGCAGTGGTGGGGGTGGGGTACCTCACCAAGCAGATAGCTGGGAACTTGGGGAAGAGAATCGAACGCGCTATCTGTTCCATCGATTGTTGAGGGATAGAGAAGGAGTAAGTTCGGTGCACAGTGAACCTCAGGAGAAACAGCAGAAGTTACCCAGTCGGTAGTGTACAGATTTGGAACACTGGGAAAGGTCTAGGTTGGAGACAGGGTTGAGAGCTCGTGGGTGTAAAGGAGTTGGCGCCAGTAGGAGAGCACAGAAGGGAAGATGGGTGCAGGGAGGCCAGCTCCTGGTAGGAGCCTGGGCTGTCCGTGGGACTGTACCCTCCCACTCAGCACAGAATGGATAGTCTGGAAAGGGCTGCTGAATGCCCTTGCCCGCCCCATGCCAGCTTGCCCATGCCCTCACCCTCAGCTCTCTGCTAGGTAGGGGCCATGCAAACAGGACAGGGCCTTGACACCGTCTTCCTGGTACATCGAAAATTTGTAGTGCTGGGATTAAACCCAGGGCAGCTTGCTTGCAAGGCAAGTGCTCGGTATCTCCGCGTTAGCTTCCCAGCCCTGGCACCTTTTAAAGTTCCCAGGTCCTTTTCTGTCTTAGTCCCTTCAGCTTTACAGGAGAACCTCAAACTCCCTCGGCTTAACCGCAGAAAGCCCTAATTTAATTCAACTCCACAACTGTTGGCTTGGGTGAGGACGGTCTTGGAAGGATGACTAAGTTGTAGCCCTATTCTCTGAGTCTGCGTCCACACTGCCTTCAGCCAGCCAAGCGTGCTGAGCCGAATTTATGAGGGGTGGGACCTCGGGGGACACAGAGGAGCGGGGACCTCACCCCGTGAGCTGCCTTATAAACTCCGAGGCTGGGCTGGGCGTCTGTCATGTCTCCGCTCTGGGCTTATTGCTGAGACTGCGCTCCCGGCGGCCGACATGAAAGTAGCTCATAAAGGGCAGCGTCACTGGGGTGATGAACCAGCCGTTGCTTGGAGATCTAGGGATGAAAGGCGCGGGCGAGGACGCCCTGCGTCCCCTGGCTTCTTGGGCAGGGCCTGCAGGGTCCGATGAAAGCTGGTGGAACCGGGCCCCCAGTGTCTTCTTCCCTTTCGCGGGAGAACGTTGTGGACACACGCCGACACCGGGCGGGAAGCCGTGGGGATCCTTCCCTCCAGATCCGCGGTCACCGATTCCGCCCAGGCTGCCCCAGCCATTCAGCTCGCTGTAGGATTCCAAGTTGCAATGGCAACCAGGCTCTCGGGGTAATGAGGAAAGCCAAAGCCCCGAGAGGCAACACCCTCCGGCACACCATCCTTCCCGCGGGTAAAGTGGCGCCCCCCACCCCCCGGAGCTGTCCCTGGGCCCCCGCCTCCGCCCGACCACCGTGGACCTCCAGGGACGCGAGGCCGCTCTGCCCCCAGGCGGAGCCTCTCGTTGGTAGACAAGCCCGGGGGGCCCTCTCTGGGCGCGCCGCCGCGCCACCGCTCGATGCTCCGGCCGGAAGTGCTCTTCCCCGCCGGCCTCCCGCCCGGCTCTCTGGTCCCGGCGGTAAGATGGCGGCGGCCGCAGAGTGCGATGTGGTAATGGCGACGACCGGGCCGGATCTGCCGGACGAGGAAGAGGCCAAGAGGTAAGCGGGCGGCGGGGTCAAGGAGGCGACGGGCTTCAGCCCCACGTCTTGGGAAAAGCCGGCCCTGCAGCGGCGCAGCGTCCAGCTGCTGAGGCTCCGCCCCGCCCTCCGCGCCCGGGCATCTGAGATCCGGACCCGGGACCGCAAGGGCACTCCGGGGCTCGGCCTTCCCCAAGCTCTGCCCGGCACCTCGTAGAGGAGGGTCGTGTTCCCGGGAGGTCGGGTCGTGGGTGGGCGCGCGGCTATGACGCCGTCTCCGCCTGCCGGCACCAGCCCTGCTCCGGCACCGGCCTCGTCGCCTGCCCGCGCCTGCGCCCCCGCCTCGCCCTCGGTCTGGGCGATCGCAGCCCGGCCAGCAGCCGTCTGGGCCCCGGAGACTGTCTCCATCATGGATCTGGCCGCCCGGGGTGCCCTAGAACTTAGAGGGTGGAGGAGGGGGGTTTTCTCGGGCTCTGCACCCCAGACCCCGTCACCCCTGCCCGGGGCCCTGCACCTCCGAGCAGGGCGGAGGCCGCGCTCGGGTGCGGTGGTCATTGCCAGAGCGGCTGCTGAGCAAGTGGTTTCCAGAACACTCTAGACGCCGGCGACGGCTCGGGCAGGTTGTCGGAAGTGGGGTCGGAACACGGTTCTGAGCAGGCGCAGTTGTTCGATATCAAAGCCAAACGAATGCAGAGGTTCTGGAGGTTTGGGGCCCTTTCCTCGTCAGCTGCAGGTTAATCTGGGCCTTTTGCGTAGGTTGCACGACAGTACCGCCTTCGGGCTCTTTCCCTTCTCTTGCGTGTCTGTGCGAAGCCCATTTTGCCCTCTCGGGTAATTCGAGATGGGGTGGGAGGAGATTAGAGGCTTACCGTCCATGTTAGAAACAGGAAGCGCTCCTCAGGGCCACCCTAGGAATATATAGCTCACAGGCTGAAGGGTAGGTACCCCAAGCCCAGAGGCTGGACCCTGGGGAACTGAGGGTGGTGGACGCTGCATCATTCCTGGGAGGTCAGAGAGCCAGAGGCCCAGGTCCAGGCTCTTCTTCCTGGTTTTGAATTTTCCTGTTTTAGCGTTTAGTACTTAAAATTAAGTATTATGGATTCTTATGTGTCATTGAGAAATTGGAAAATGGGGCCAGGCCTGATGGTACAGGTCTGCAATCCCAGCACGCAGGAGGCAGAGACAGGAGATTGCCTTCAGTTCAAGATCAGTCTAGGCTACATAGCAAGACTCAGTTTCAAAAAACAAAACAAGGTTGTAAAATAGGAAACAAAGTTTCTCTCAACACAGAACTTTAACAGGTGTAAGGATTTACTGCTTGTATTTGCAGTTGGGTGGTTCTTAGTGTTATAAATAGGGACTTTGGCTATATGTCATCTAAGAAACTTGCCTTCCTCAGAATAAATCTCTGCCGCAGGGCGTGTCCTCATTTGGCCTTCATTTCTGGGGGGCCCCTATGTACAACACTAGCTTCCAGCTTGGGGATGTGCTCGGTGGGAGAAAGGTGCTGCGGTCCTGGATTCTGTCCCTGGCACCCCCCAGAGTCACAGCCTTGGAGGGTAGTCTGGCCTGCAAGTACTGCAAAGGCACATGCAGCCCCCTGAGGAAGCAGGAAGCAGGTGATGCTGTGGCGTGACCACATTATCCGCAGATGGGTTTTGGTGGCAGTGTGTCACATAGGGTGCTGACCTGTGTTCCTGCTGTCCTCCACAGGGTAAGGACACAGCGACTGGAAAATGCACAACTGCCCCGTCAGCTGCTGTGAGGGAAGTAGCAGAGCTGCCTTCTCGCGCACACGTGTAGGCGGGCGCACACAGCTCTCGAGTTGTGCTGCAGCGCACTGTGCGTTATTTCTGTACACACAGCAACAGGAAAATAAGTGGAAACAAACCCAAAAAGTCACTGGCTCTCCTCCGTGTAAAGTGGCCCTTCTCCTGCCCATGGAGGAGTGTTGGTGGTTTTCCAGAACTGGAACGGGGGAGGGCCGGAGGTGTGGAGTGAGGCTGGCTGAATTCCTCAGAGACTGAGTCTTAACTGGATGTGCTGGCGTGTCCCTGTCGTTCAGCCTGTGCAAGGCTGGGATAGGAGGGTCCTAAGTCAGAGCCCAGGCTCGGCAACTTAGTGACTTAGCGGGACCCTCTCAGAACATGCAAGGGAAGATTAGAGAGCTTAACGGTGCCTGCTGCTCAGCTGTGTCTAGAGAAAAGAGCCAGGTTTTTGCCTGTCGCTGACCCTGGCAGCCAGCGGTGAGGGGTGTTTATGGCTCTGCCAAGGACTGTTCCTCTTGTGCCTGCCTTGGACGAAAGCAGGCGGGTCTCCCAGCCCACGCAGCTGGGATCTGCGGGTGGCCTTTACTGCAGCGCAGGAGAAAGCATGGACCCGGGCTCCCTGGACAGCGGGGCCAAAGGACTCGGTGAAGCTGGCGCTCAGCTGGCACTGCCCTGCACGGCAGGGGAGGGCAGTCCCTGTGGGCTCTGCACCTCTGCAGGGCTGTGGTGGCGTGCGCGCCCTGCACTGTTCGTCCACACCAGCTGGGGGTGTGAGCCAGGCTCCCGCGCCTTGTCTTGTGGCATCACAGTGCATCTGTGTCCAGGGGGCTTTGCTGACCAAAGAGGGAGGGGGCGCCCCTGGTCCTCCCTTCCTGTGCTACTGCCCCACCAGGGCTTCCCCTCTGGGAGACAGGCTGAAGGCCACCTGTCCTCCCAGTGTCTGCCTGGCTGAAGCAGGAGCAGCACGGGCAAGTGCAGCCTGCGTACCTTCGTGCTTCTGGGGGCCCTGTCTCAGAGTAAATATAAAGAGGGCAGGGGCTGTAGCTCAGTGCAGACGCCCGGGTTCCATCCAGCATGGCACAGGCGGGTAAGTGCGAACACAGAATGCTGAACTCCACGGGTCAGTTCAATCTTGCTGCTGACAAAGGACAAGACCAAAATCCTGAGCACCTGCGAAGGCAGAGTGCAAGGTCTCGCCCTGCGTACTGTGGCTCCATCCACACCCTGCGACTTCAGGTGAGGGCGGCAGTTGCTCTAGCACCCTGCGGCTGCCCAACGACCAGGATTCTGATTGGCTGGAAGGCCACCTTAGTGTACACCCTGGCCAATCGGGGCAGTCCATCGCTGAAGCTGGTATTTTGAAAGTTTAAAAGCTGAGTGTGGAGGTCTGGCCTTTGCTTTCTTGCAGTAGGACCTGAGAGGACTGCGACAATGGGCAGTAGCTGCCTGGGCACCTGGAGCCCCCGGGCCGCGTCCCCTTGAGGCCCGTCTTGCCCTTACGCACTTCTGCTGGTCCCTCCCGCGTGCTGGGATGTGGAAGTTACTCAGAGGTCGTGCCAGGTATTCTTTCACACCGCGTGAGTTGAGCAGGCCTCACAGTGCAGCCGCTCCAGCGGGCTGTGCGTTACATCACAGTCACAACTTAAAGCCAGGCATGGTGACTCACTCCTATGATCCTGGCATTCAGGAGGCTGAGGCAGGAGGATCTCCACGAGTGCAAGGCCTCTACAAAGTGAGATCCTATCACAAAAGCAAAGCAAAACAAGATTATTTTCTTCACCACCCAAATAAAATGACACGGTCCCAAGAAGGCAGGAGAACCAGAGGTTGAAGTCTATTTGACCTCAAACTCATGGTGCTCCTGATCCTCCTGCCTCAGCCTCCAGAGTTGGCTGGAGTAACTGGCGTGCGCCACCACACCTGGTGAGAGGTTGAGGGTTTTACAGATGACATCGGGAGCAGTCTGTGTGGCTCTGGGCTGATTCTGAGATTGTTGACAGTGCAGGTGACCAGAGTGGAGTTGACCCTCTTCCTTCAGTAGCTTCTGGGGGCACACAGGACACTGTGTCCCTGAGTTTTAGCCTGAAAGTTGGCTCCAGAACTCAGGATTCTTGCGG
>NDGN011485624.1:0-10675 GCA_002564285.1 Tympanoctomys barrerae
TGGTGTAAATGCCGCCACCATGGCTGTTTCCAAGCTACCCATGTAAGGACAAACTGGCTCGCAAAATATCCAAAACTTAAACTGCTTTTTCCCGACAAGGAAAGCTCTGGCTTAATTTGACGACAGTTCTTACTGACTGGCAAAAAATCAACTCCTCTTTTATATGTTATATCTTATATTATAGTACGTAGTATGCCATGCCATAAAAAAGTATATGTACTTCTCACAATGTAATATATAATTAATAAATAATATATAATTTAAATAGATAAGATACAATTTAAATAGGTAAGATACAATTTTAATAAATAATACATAGTCTTAATAGAGAACATAATCACCCATAAATATTTTATTCCTACTAAAGATTATGTAATGAAATACAAAATAATATCAGTATTACATTTTTAAAGATTGTAGGAAAGGAGTGGAACACCCACGGAGGCCAGTTCCCCCTTTGTCCTGAGCACACAGCACAGCCTGCTGGACCAGAGTCCAAGCTGGGGCAACGGGTGACACTGCAGCGTGGTGGGGCAAGGACCTCTTCAGGGACTGCAAGGGCTCTGCAGGACTCAGATCCACGGCCCGCCTGAAGGGCTGGCGCATTGCTGGGCTCCGGCGGAGCGTGGAGCTGGCGCATCGCTCCCAACAGACTCCGCCCTGTTCTACGCAGGTGACACCCCGCTCACACTGCCCACGGTGTACCCAGTACACCTTGGCCCGGGTGCAAACACAAGTGCTCACGTGCACACACAGACAGGTGTGCATACAGGCCTGGATTCAAACATATCTCTGTGTGTGTATTCACAAACGTGTGTTAGCACGTGCACACATGGATACAGCTTTTATTTCCTATCTTATCGATTATAATAATGAGTTGAGAGTCTTGGTGGGCCCCAAATTCAAGGCTGATGCTCTATAGTTTGTAAAACAAGGGCCTTCTGTGACCAAATGCATGCGTCAAAGGGACAAGAGTTTGTGGAAATGTCTTGTCACTGAGTTTGTGTTGTGTCCCCAGAACTCTGTGCCTGTCTGTCATTCACTTCTTATAACTATGCCATGAGGCGGGTGGCATATTTTTCCTTCATTATTTTCCCAGGAGGAAAATGAGGTACAGGAAACCCAAGTGGCTTGCTTAAGTCGCAGAGCTTACGCTGGTCCTAGGTGTCCACCCCTAGGACACATTTCTCTTTTCTCCTGAAATCCACCCTTCAAGCCCCCATGCCAAGAGAGGATACTGGTTTTAGAATTCATATCAGAAGCCTATCAGTCCCTAATTCACAAAGAAATGCCCGTTTTCCCCATAGCCTTGGTTATTATTTTTCAGTATAACCAAAAGATGTGGCACTTTTAGGCAAAAGAATAAATTTGTATTTATCAACCTTTACATTTACCAAAGGCTTGCTCTGCGGTGACTCGAAGAGGAGTCCACCAGCATGTGAGGAAAGTGCGCGCTTCAATTCTAAGGGAAGTCTTTAAAAAATGCATTAAGCAGGAAGGAGACAGGACGAAACCAGAAGCCCTGTGCTTGGAAGGACTGGTGGGCAAAAACCTCACCAAGTTGTGCCTTTGAAACCCATATTCCCTTTAGGCAAGAGCCGCTTCTGTTTTCCACACAGGACCTTTGACCTACCGAGCTGTGGGCGTGAGTGCTGGTCGCTCCGCTGGCAGTGCCCACAGGCCATGGGGACGCAGGGTGCCACTCACTCCAGAAGAGGCCCCTGGCTTTATTTCTGTTCCTAATCCTTTCTTCCACAGAAGGGTTCTTTCCACCTTATTCACTACACTTGATTGTCACCCGCTTTCTTTCCTGGCTTTCCTCAAATAAATTTCACTCTTACAGGGTTTTCCTGTTGGAAAGTTATTCAAAAGGGAACTCCATGCTCGCGCCGTCGTCTCACCACCTTCCGCACAGACATTTGTCAGCGAGGCTAACCGAGAAGGTGTTGGGCTCCCTGGGAGCATGGGCAGGGCCTGCACCCTGCTGACCCCAGGGCTCCTGCTCTGCATGCAGGGCTTGGCGACTGGTGAAAATTCTAATGGCCCCCGCTCACGGCTAGAGTGGAAACTGTGCTATTTATGAGGTAGTGTTTTCATTGGTTTGAGCAAAGTCTTCCAAGGCTGCTATCTCCCCAAAGCTGGATCCTTATTTGAAAGTTGGAGATCTGACTGTTAAGAAATTTTGCACTTTAGGATGCAGGTGAGGCTGATTCCAGGAGCTACGGAGTGGACAGCCATGGAGGAGGCCCACGTGGTCCCCATTTTTCCTTCTGAGTAACAGACACTCCGGGAGCTCCTTGTCCTTTTGCTGCTGGGTCACCCAGCCTAACTGTGGACTAGGCCAGCCTGGGACCCTTGGCTTCTGGCAAGTCCAGCATGGCTCCTTCTTAGTCTGCAAAATCACAGGCCCCTTGACCACCAGGCCCAGGGGGAGGAGGCGCAGGCTGGCGCTGGCATTGCGCAATCTCAGCGGACTTCCCCCCAACAGCACTTCCATCTGGACTGGGAAGTAGGGGTCACGCGTGCTGGGCAGGAGGGTCTGCTGGGCAGAGGACTGGGCAGGAGGGTCTGCTCTACAGGGCTGCTGGCCTGGGCTCACGGGACAGCTGTTGCTGGAGGCAGGAGTCGCCCAGGACGCAGGGAAGCCTCGTGCCTGCCTGCTGAGCACACTTACGGGGCTGGAATGCTGTCCCTTGGAGGGCCTGCCTCTTAGAGGTGCCAAGGCTGAGCAGGCTTTAGAAAACTCTGGGGCTCCGTGGCCTTGGAGGGGCCCGGGGGAAGGACTAGGGGCAGGGGGTTCCCACACGCCTGGCTCCGAGGGCCTTTGTGGGGGTTTCCTCAGGCATTTCTAATTACAGGAGTTATGTCTGCCCTGTAGATTATGTGGTTCTTGCACTTGGCGAGAGGAATGAATCGAATCATTATTAACTCAGCAAGTGTCAGCCCCGGGCCAGGGCACCCGTGTGGAGGCAGAGCAGTCAATACGTGGGCGGATTAGGTGGCTCTGAGACTTTGCCACAATTAGAAACTCAGGACGTTTGAAATATTAACTGGGGCATGTGGGGAGGAGGCGGCCCTGGCTCCCCTGCCGAGGAGTTAGTCCTGAGGAGGCTGTGGAGAGTTATGTCAGGAAGGGGCAGTGGGAAGCGGCCTCCCTAGAGAGGCCGTGCCATCGTGCGTCAGCGGCGTGGGTACCATGGCGCGGTCGAGCCTTGAGCATCGCAGACACCGCTGGTTTTTCCGCTTACAGTGGAAGAAAATGAGATGCTCAGAGACAGCGACCCAGTCCCCTTAGGTCACACAGTGAGGAAGGACAGGTCGGCCTTTTCTCAGCGCCACTCTTTACCAAGCTCCTAAAAACACCTGCCCACTTCCGAGGCCACCAAGCTGTAGGTAAGAAGCAGAAGAGGCTGAAGCAACAGCCATCATAGCAGCTGGGATTTATTTTTTTCCTCTTTTTTTTTTTTTTAATGTTACCATTAGTCCGAGTTCATAGTACAGAACTCTTGCGGGTTTTGTGAGGAGTTGGTGTGTGGGGACAGCACGACGTCATTCCTTTCCTCCCTTTCTCGTTTGAAAAAGACCCATCTCACTGTCCTGTGATCTCTCTCTTATTTGCTATTTGTTCACATTTTGGGTTTCCCATAGAAGAGAAACTCTGAAGTACTTACGCTAGTGCGGCTGATGTAGCTCACTTAGCGTTATGGCTGTAGGGCGCTTCCATTTCCCTACAGCTGACCCCAACTTCCTCCTTCTTTATGACAGAGTAGTATTCCATCGCATCTGGATACCACACTTTCCTATTCATCGGTCTCTTGATGGAATATAGGCCACTTCTGAGACTATCCCTTGGGATGGCCTAGGAAGGCAGGCGCTGCTGTACACAGGAGGAACGGAGGCACCCTGGGATTAGTAAGTGAATCAGAAGAGCCTAAAGCGAGTCTGACTCGGGGCCTGGCTGCCTCCACGGCAGACAGACAGGACTATGTTGGAGGTGCAGCCATGTGACCCCAGCAGGCAGAGCAGAGAAGGGATGGAGTCTGGGTTTCCCACACCCTAACCTAGAGCCCTTCACTCCCTGGCTGGCCTGCACTCACTCATCGCGTGTTTGTTTGTTAAGAAGTTGCATTGATGAAACCCTAATAGTACCTTGGGGCTACGCGTGAAGCCTCAGCAAATGCGCTGTGCTAAGCTTTAGGTGCTGCAGGCTGGTATTTCCCGTGAGGCACTCTCTTCAAGTCCTGGGTAAGGAGCAGTGTCTGGCTGGAAAACAAAGTGAATCAGGGGCCGGGGAGATGGCTCAGTAGAATAAGCACTTGCCTGGCAAGCACAAGGACCTGAGTTCAATCCCTGGTTAAACAAAACAAAACAAAACAAAACACCAAAAAACAAAAACAAAGTGTATCAGCCTGCTGTCCCAACTGGCCAATGGGGGGCAAGTCCCTAGATGTGCTCAGAGGAGGGCCCCTGTCCCAGAGACTCCACAAGAGGGAGAGGACAGCAGATGACAGACAGACTGCGGGTTTGCAGAGAGGCAGCAAGAACCCAGCACAGAGGACACCCCATCACAGTAGGGTGACAAGAGGATGCCAAAGAGACCAGAGGGGAACCCATTCATTATGGAAAGCAAAATCCATCCAGGACCCACATATGGCCTTCACCTGTCGCTGGAATTTGATTTGCTTCACTTTACTTTGCCTTTTGGAGATGTCGTCTCATTCCTTGCATTCAGTGTGTCCCTGTTTACAGTCTGGCGAGCAGACGGGAACAGTCAGAACCAGATTCCCTCCGCTCGGTTCTGGTTTCCACTTCCCTTGTGGCCGCGTGTCTTCCCTTTGGGCCTGCTTCAAGTTCTCCTTTCCCTCGAGCTGCAGGGCTACCACCTGGATGGCGACAGGAAGCACTAGATGCGCAGCATTTCTAAGAATGATAAAGAAGGAAAACCCAAGAAAGGACCTCCCAGCGGCCCTGGTCTACAGCCCTTGGGGCCTGTCACGTGCAGCCCTGGAGCCTGTCCTTCACCCACAGGGCTCAAGGGGGACAGCCCTGGCAGGAAGGAACTGCCCTTGTGGCCCTGCCCAGCAAGCAGCAGGCCCACAGGAGGCCCAGCCCTGCATGTCCACGCACACTGCAGCACCATCTTAAGTAGAAGGACAGAAGCTTTAGTGTGGTTGCTATTGACATTTAACATACACATTGCTTTATCTTTTGTAGCATTGAACACTGAGCCCAGGGCCAGTGTTCTGTGCGCTAGACTGCCGCTGAGCTACAGCCCCACCACTTTCACTGTTTTTAAAATCTTGAAGCAGGTTCTTGCTAAACTATCCAGGCTGGCCTTGAACTTCCCCCTGTCATGCCTCATCCTCCTGAGTAGTGTGTGCTGTTGTCTCACATGCACGCTCACACACACACACACACAGCCACACACCATTATTACTACTACAAAAATACAAAGTCAAAAGAGATCTTATCCACCCGCTGGATGCTACCACTTTGACGATTCAGCTTGCCCTAGATTTGGGGTGTGGAAGGCAGGAAGAAGTATAGAGAGAACTTACTGTGCTTCTGGCCGGCTCTGTCCTCCTTGGCCCTCCTAGAGGCTCCCTAAGGACATGTTGCTGATCTGCAGTAAGTTTGGATTGTAATATTCTGTCACCCTCTAATATTGGGAGATAGTTACAATCTGGGTCTCACTGTGGAATCTCTTGCCTGGCCGTCAATCACTGTAGCATGGCAACTGATTTTGTTTTATTTTTATTTTTTTTAGGGATACAAAAATCAGACCTGCCCGTGCAAATGTCATATTATCTTGCTAGTGTGAGAACCTGAAAGAATAATGAAAATCTAAAAGGTACGACAGATACTGGGAAAGGGAAATAGTTTGTTCAATGGGAAGGAAAGACCAGGATGAGGAAAAGTACAAGTAAAAGAAGGGAAAAAGATGTGTTTAGGTATATGTGCAGAACAGTGTGGATAACTGTCGTCCACTGGAATTTCCGCAGTTGATTTCTGTTGGTCTTTTGAAAGGAGAACTCAATGTTTAAATTTTTTTTCTTTTTATTCCTTTTTTTTCTTTCTTTTGAATTTCTTGCAACTTTTTCTTTTCTTTTCTTTTTTTTTTCTATATTTCAGACAGGGTCTACAGGGTCTACAGGGTCTCACTGCATAGATTGGACTAGAATGATTCTTTCTTTCTGTAATGAGTACAGGGTCTACAGGGTCTCACTACACAGATTGGACTCTGTGATTCTCCTGTTTTCAGCCTCCCAAGTGTTGGGATTACAGGCTCGCACCACCACGCCCAGTCTCAATCGCCATCTCAGCACACCCCATGCGCGGGGCTGACGCAGCAGGCCAGGGATTAAACCCCAGCTGCTGTGCTCTGCTGAAGCAGGCACTTTAGTCCACTGAGCTATCAGGCCAGCCTTTACAACTTTTTCATTATTGTTTTTGGAATCTTGTACATTTATGTCTGGTAGCCTGAGCAACTAATTTGAAGATAGCAGCATGTAGTAATATAGCAACTAGCAACTGGTTTTATTTTGCTCCTAAAAAAAAATGAGCTTCCACTTACACCATGGTACACAATACTTTTGACTTAATCCATCACAAATTGAGCAGTCAAATTTGCACCTTTGAGGTCGATACCTTGTTTTGAGGGAGATGCAGTTTCCCTCGGTGGAACCTGCTTTCCTTTCTCTTAATCAACACTTTTTCTCACTTTAAAAGGATGGACAGGAAGCTTAGAGTATGGAAACTGCGGACTTTTTCTGCAAAAGCTAGAGCTTGCTGGCGCTTCTTAGGCTCGGCTCAGCCTCTGTGGAGTGAAGAGGTGAAGCACAGTAAGGGAGTGAAGGGATGTGGCTGGAGTCTATTAAAACTTTGTTTGTGGATGGATGCCAGAATTTGCATTTCATAGTACCATTTTCACAGGCTATGAAGTATTATTCTTCTCCTGATTATTTTCAGCCATTTAAAAATCTATAAATTATTCTAAACTCAGAGGCATTTTAAAGGGGCAGGCGGCCTGCATTGGCTCGTGGGGTCCATAGTTTTCAAGTCCCTGAAACCCAAGGACCTCAATCCTACCACGATCTGCGAGTCTCCATGGGTAGACTGTGTGATCCCTTGAGGCCCCTGGCCATTATCCTTATAAAGGGTTGTTGTAGCCCTGTGCTGTCTAAGGCTGTAGGTACTGACCTTGAACATATAAACCAATTAGGAATAACAGTTCTGTCCTGCAGTGACACAAGCCATTGTTGCATAGCACAATGGAGTCCACTGGTGGCTGCCATATTGAACAGCATAGACAATGAATGTTTCCTGCACTGCAGAAAGTTCCAGTGGACAGCTCTTGATTGAAGTGAGCTTGAAGACATGCCCTATCTTGATCTAAGAGTCCATGAGTTTGCCCACAAAAGGATAGCGTGGAAAAGAAGTGAAGAGATGATTGTTCTCTTCCATAGAAAGAGAGATGATGGAGGTGTTACTGGGTGGTAGTGTTCATCCTGAGCAATTCATGTCTACTAGGAGCTCAGGAAATGACCATATTTAGAAATAGGGTCGTTGCATGGATAATTAGTTACAGGTCTTGAGTTAAAATCATTCTGAATTTGGACCTTAAAATGAAGTCATCCTGGATTTAAGGTGAATATTAAATTCAATGATTGATGTCTTTGTAAAAGAAAGGAGAGAGGGGAGGAGGAGTGTGGGAGAGAGAGAGAAAAGGATAGAGGGGGAGAGAGGGAGAGAGAGTGAAAGAGAAAGAGACAGAGACAGAGAGACAGAAAGAGAAGGGAGAGAAGAGAGGGAGAGGGAGGAGAGAGAGGGGAGAGAGAGAGAAAGAGAGAAAGGGAGAGAGAGAGAGAGAGAGATTTTGACAGAGAGACACAGAAAAGAAGGCCATGTGAAGACAGGAGATTGGAGGGAAGCCACAGCCTAAGAAAAGTTGGCAGTCCTAGCAGCCACCAGAAACTAAGAGAGGCTCATGGGATAAAATCTCCTTTCAGAGGAAGTGTGGCCCCTCCACACTTTCACTCCAGACTTTTAGCTTTTGTACTTGTGCGAGAGTAAATTTCTGTTATTTTTAAGCCATCCGATTTGTGGGAATATGTTATAGCAATCCTAGGAAACACATACAGGGAGTTGGAGATTTCTGTGGAAAAAGAGGACAGTGTCATTAATAACTACATAATCTTTGAAATAAATTGAGAACTCATGCAAAAAAAAAAATCCAAGTAAGGATTTCCAGAGAAGAACTGGGTTCAGAGAACACTGTTTCACATAGGAAATTTCATCCCTTGATAATCAGTATGACCAAAGGGGGGCCTTGAAAGCCCAGATAAGAGAAACAGAAACAGACCAAGGGGAACAGTTTGCTGCCCAAAGAGTGAGCGTCTGCTGACATGTGGAGAGATTCTGCCCTGGATGCCACGGGTGGCCAGACAGCGAGGAGGGACGTGTGGACATCACCACACCGGATTGCAGAAGATATCTGCACACCTGCCAGCAGCACTTGTGAGGAAAGGTTAGTGTGTGTGTCATAAAAGTCCTTGTCTTTGAAGGAACGCAGAGCAGGGATTAAGGGCCGAGTCTAATGAGGCTGCTCAGGGGTCAGATGGAGCGAGGTGACAAGTGCTACATGATTTTCCAGGCTGGCTCTCCAAATAAAGATGACTGCGATGCAGGCAGTCGGGAAGCAGGTGCGCTGCACGTGGCTGGTCCCCTGCCACTCTCCTGAGGTCCAAGATGACCTGAAAGGCGTCACTCTGCTTCCTGCTGGGAAAAGGCACGCATTCAGATGTTTGCTCTGATCTCAGAGAATGCCATCGGCCCTGGAAAGAGATTTAACCAGGACGGCTGTCTCTAGATGTCCCCCAATAGCCTCGTGCAGCCATAGGCGGGGCTTCGTCAGAGGTGGCTGGGTCTGTCGTGCATCATTCATTCATGGTGCAGGGCTACGATTAAGGGTGCCAGGATTGAGGTGGGTGATTACTCCATCAATCCGCGGGCTGCTTCGACACCGCCCTGATCATCGTACCTGGCTACTACAGAGGGTGCATCCTGATTTTCTTCTCTTGGTACTGGGGATTGAACTTAAGACCTTGCACTGGTCAGGCAGGAGTGCCACTGAGCTATGTCACTAGCCCTAATATAGGGGACAGAAAGAGGCTTGCTTTGTCCCTTGCTTGCTTTTCTATCTTCTGCCTACCATGAACTGTTTCTCCTCTGTGATGCCTATCTGCCACAACAGGCTGCCTTGGAGTCAGCCGGGTATAGCCTGAATCTCTCCACACTATAAGCTAAACAAACAAACAAACAAAACTTTTTTCTCCCTTAAGTTTTGACTGTTCGGTATTTTGTCTCAGGAATGAAAAAAGTAGCTAGGACAGATAGAGCTCATTAGAAGCGGTAGATAGATAACGTAGCTGCCCTTTCTGGAGGTCTTGTTTAGACTCTTGCTCTGTCTGCCATTCTCTGGTCTGTCCCAAGGCCACGTCACCTCTGCAGTCCTCAGCTTTCCTATCAGCAGAGTGGCGGCAAGAACAGTCTGCAAGTTTCCAGTTTAAAATAAATGGCATCAGTAACAGGAAGCAAACCCAGGGAAGGCATTCAGTCAATGGTGGAAATGCCTGTCAATGTTATTTTTTTTTTAAAAAAAGATGATTAAATGAATGTTCTTTGTCACTGAGAAAAACTCACAACGGCCATATTGATCAAAGAGAGCAACATGCATGGGAGGAAATAGTACACAACCTGTTTGCATCAGCTGGAAGTGCATTTATTAGGCTAATTATAGAGCACAATGGGACAAGAGAGAGCACAGTAAGAATTTGTGAACTTGGTAAAATTTCTGCCATTACACACACACACACACACAGAGCACTGTAGGAAAAACAACAGGAAAGCATTAGAGCAAAATGAAAATTCAGGGTGTGGAGGAGCATGGATAATACTTGCTTCCTTCTTTATGCTTCCATTCTACTTTCAAAAGGTCTTCTAAGGTGCATGAAGCCATTAAGGAAAAATCATGTGGGTTTTCTGTTGGACATGCAGTGCTCTGAGCATGGAGAACTCTGTGCTTGTGAACTGTGCGAGCTTGGGTGGGTGCTTTGAGCCTTGGTTTCCTTGTAAAGGGCACGGAGAGAGATGATTAACTGCATCCTGGAGGGGCCCCAAAAGTTGACTAAGGTAAGATAGAGCAAAATCCATGTGATTTCCCCGAGGTCAGAAGATCCGCAGGGAAGGCCGGGCTGGAGGATTTTGACGTGCTCAGTGAGTAGTGGAACTAAGGAGGCAGAGGCCTCATCCCTGGAACTGCAAATCTGGGATATCATTTCCCAGATCCAGGGCGCCGTGGAGAAGCCACGGAATGTGCTCTGAGGGACTCTGGTGGCTGCCCACGCTAGCTTCTTACTTTAGAGTCCACGGAGAAGCCCAGGTAGAGCTCAGAACACGTCAGCCCTCCTTGAGCCAAGAGAATCAGTGCTGGACTGAGCCTCGAACTTCAGCACCCAGGATCGTGGAGCCTGAAGAGTGCCCGTGGGAGGGTAGCTCCATCTCTGGCAAAAGTTAATAACGGTGATTAAAAATATTTTACAAACTACATATGCTCCTCTTTTGAGGAAATAGTCCCTGCGAGGGGCATAAATGAGGGGCATAGATTGTCTCTTTA
>NDGN011485627.1:0-12791 GCA_002564285.1 Tympanoctomys barrerae
CACTGGGTTATTTTTATAACCTTATTTTCAAGTTAAATTAATTTTTGTAATTGATATATAAATAAAAATTATATACATTTTTACGGTAGTGTGATGTTTCTACACAAGTATACATTGTGTTGATTTAAATTGGGTTAAACATCTAGTTCCTCAAGTATTTATCTCTTTATAGTGAAAACTTCTAAAATACTTCCTTAAAACTTTTTCTTAAATACGATATATTATTGTTGTCTCTAGACAACCTACTGTGAAATAGTACAGCAGCACTTCCTGCTATCCAACTGTAATGAAACACCTACCTATCATCCTTCCCGTACTTCCCCAACTTCCACTGCCCCCAGCATCTGTATTCACTGCTCAATTCTCAACTTACCTCCCTAAAACAAACAAACAAACAAAAAAGAGCAACACTTTTAGATGCCGCATGTGTAGAGGTCCTGCAGTACTCATCTTCCCTGGTCCATGCTCATTTCACTCAAAGTAATGATCTCCAGGTCCACCTAGGTCCACACAAAAGATAGAATTTCATTTAATTTAATTAAATGAATTGAATTTAATTTCATTTGTGGCTGAATAGCATTCCGTGAGTATGCCTGCCATGTCCTCTTTACTTATTCATCAACCGATGGATACATATTATTTCCCTTTATAAGCTTTTGTGAAGAGTGACAATGAACATAAGAATCAGTTGCATCTTTGTCACACTTACTTCCTTTAGCCTTGTACTCTAGAGAGGAATTCCTCAATCACATAGCAGTTCTATTTTTCAGTTTTTGAGGAATATCTGTACTGTTTCCAAATGGCTATCCTAATGTTCATTCCCATCATCAGTGTGCAAGGACACACTTTTCCCACAGCCTCATCAGCACTTGTTGTTCTTTTTTTTTTTCTAAGGTAGTTGTTTTTTTCTTTTTTTTTTTGTTTTGGTGGAACTGGGGATTGAACTCAGGCCCTTGAGCTTGCCARGGAAGCGCTTATTCTACTGAGCCATCTCCCCTACCCAACTTGTTCTTTTGATACAATCCATTCTAGCCCAGAGGAGGTGATATCTCAGCAGGGTGCTTTTGCAACTTTAAGTTATTATTTCTACTTCCATTAACTTCAAGTGATTATGTCCACAATAAGAAATTGCATCTCTATACTGATCTTCAGGACTATTGTTGTTTCCAAAATTATTACTATTACCTTACCAAATGTAAAACTTATTTCCTTATATTTATAGCAGTTCAATATTTACTATTTTGAATATCTAGTCTAAAACAGAAAACCAATATTTATAGTAGCCTGAGCAAGTATTATGTATCACATTCATGGAACTCTTTCATGAAGTTTTAAATAGTGAACTTGCATCTTTTCTTTCAATAATCACTTGGTCAATTATACCGTGCTTATATTGCATAATTCTCGTATACATTGCTTTCTTTCCTTGGGGTTACAATATCACTTAAGAGAGATAAAGTGTATGATTATTTATAAACATTCTGACAGTGTAAATTCTTAATCATGCACTTGAATGATGTTTTATTTTTGTTGGAAAGTATTTATACTTCAAGAATTTTCTAATTAAAATTATTTAATTTCTAGGACTTCTGCATAACTATAACCTAGTAGTTCCTTATTCTGATACATCAAAAATACTGGTGTTAATTAGATCCAATATCTTTTTTATTATTTTGAATTCTTTTTTATTTTTTCTGGAGAGTATCCTTTTAAACAGAAGGATTTATCTAGCATTAAAGAGTTATAGTTCCTATATGTTGCAAAACAAATTTCTACTTTGTCTTTGGACTTGGTTAATAATGGATGAAATATACAGAGAATAATTAATTTTCCTCCTAAATTTTGAGGACTTTAGAATTTTCTTGCAGCCTATAGGATTGCTAGTGAGGTATCTGATCTTCATTCCTTTAGAGATGACCTGTTGTGTTTTATATTTGCCCTCAGGAAGTACTCTAGAAAGCCTTTTTGTCCTTGAGCTCCTGATGTGTTTCACTGGCAAATGTTTACTTGTGTGCATCTTTCCACTTCTCCAGACAATGCACTGGGAAGATATAAGCTGCTATTCCCTTTATTATTGCTTCTCTTGTTTCTCAGCATTCTTTTTTACTGGTGCTTTAGGTGAATTTTGAGTTCCCTGGACTGATCTTCTATCCCATCTCTTCTCTCTGTCACTCTCTGGATCTTTATTGCTTGGCTGTACATCATAAAGTCCTCACTTGAATCTTATGTAGTACTTTTTCTTCCTGCATCATCCTGCCAGTTGACTGATCCTGGTCCTTCTCAACTGTCTGGTAATCCTGGTTCTCAAACCACATTAATGAATAAACAACTATGATAGATAATCTTCACAGTTATTTTAAACTTCCTTAACAGACTTTCTGACCCCCTACACTATGAGCCCTGTGTACAAGAGAAGCAAGTACATGCTTGCTTTTGTTTTAGGGAGAACAGACTGTACGCCTTCAGAGCTGAATTAATGGATATTTATCCTAATAAGTAGGCTCCACCCTTGAGTCTAGATTTCTCCACAGGAAAACACCTTGCAATTTTCATCAATTCCAATTTACCTAGAACAATAGACCCTGTGGTTACTCTGTAACAGTGAAGGCAAAGGAGGCAGCAAGCACTCCATGGCTCTATAGACTGCCTCTCAAGTATCAGCCTGTATTCTTACTGTGCTTGTCCTTCAACCCTAATATCCAAATCCTGGGTTCGGTGTCCGTGTGATACAGAAAAAGTACAGAACCTAATGGCTTATGGTTTAGATATAGTATATCCTCCCCAAGTCTCATCTGTTCAGAGGTGGGGCTTTAGAAGGTGATTAGATCCCTACACTCATAAACGATTAATCATAGCTGATTGTGCGGTTGAGAGGTAGGGTCTAATTGGCCCCATGATATTGCTGAGGACATGAGTTAGAAGAGAATGCTCTTGTGACAGGCTCCTCCTTTCTGACCTGGCCACCAGGAATTGAACAGCTGCCCTCCTCCCAGCCCTTCCATCAATATTATCTCTGCCTTGGTTTCATGAATCCACTGAAGCCATGAATCCAAACAAATCTCTCTTCCTTTAATTTGTGAGCATCAGATATTTTGTCCTAGTGACATAAAGATGACTGATTCACACCTTTACTTCCTCTGGGAGTTTTCTGGATGGCGGTCTCCCCTTTGAAGACGCCTCTGGACTCCTGTATATGTCTGCTCTCCAGATGCTCTTAAGAATATCTCTGTTCTTCTAGACAATCCCTTCCCAAATTATGTTACAGATTTTAAACATTCACATTGGCTGCATTTTCATTAAGATTTTAGAAAGTATAGGAAGTTTTGCTCAATTGTTCCTCTTGAAAGTAAAAACACAAATCAATATTTCAGTCTGAAGTAATGATACTGTCAGTGTAGTATGTCACACAGGAGAGGTAGCCCTAGAATCCAGGTTTGCCGGTTGGCTTGACTCTCTTTTTTCAACATGCAAATTACTTAATGGATTCATTATGTCTATTCATTAAATGTACAAAGCTTCATAGTCCATATTTATAAGATTATTTTGAGAATTAAAAGAATTTATAATACAATATATCTACAAAATGCCACTATACAGAAATTATCAATAAATATTAGCTATCATAATAAACTCATTATTACATGGATTTCCATACACTTCATCTACTATAACCCTTCCCACAGTGTCAAATATGATAATAAACTGTACAGTATAATGCTTTATAATTTGTTTTACTTTTTAGCTCATTTTTTCTACTCCTAAAGGTAACATTAAACTTACTATCCATAGAAATCTCCTTGATTGGCTGCTTTAGTATTCAAAGGTCATGATTTATAAAGTAGGAATATTGTATCTTTTCATAAAATAATCACAGAATATAAGTTCTTGTAGAGAGAGAAAGAAAATTAGTAATATTCCATGCTTTTAGTGTAGCAGATATTGGTTGGTATCAATAGATAAAGAGTGAGACATCCATTAGGTCAGATGCAGTACATCTTCAAGGACTGGGGCATCCTAGCAAAGATTTTAAAAATTAAATTGAGAAATAAATTGAAATGTGTGTGTGAAAGTATATTTATTCTGTATTAGCAGTTAACTATTAGATTTTGACTTTATTTTATTCCTGACAAATGAACACCTGCTCCCAATACTCAGAATACTGAAAACAACTCTGTGTGTTCTCCTTGCACGCAGCTTCTTCGAGACTGCAGGTGTTTCAGATGTAGGGCAGCAAGCACGTGCAGCAGGCTCCAATGTTAAGTTCCACAGTTGCCTTTATGGTTTCTGAAAGTTATGAAACATATAAAGTAGTGCTGCCATAGAAAAATATTTCCAGTGAAATCAATATTAAAAGATACTCCAAATGACACAAATCCACACTTGTATAAACAACACATAAATTTCCCATGCTATTAACTAATTTATTCACAAAAATGAAGAGAATGGGAATATGTAGATATAGATATAGATATAGATATAGATGCAGCAAGATACAAAAAATATCAGAATACAATAAATAGCTAAGGTTTCAAGATTTTTTGATCTGTTTAAAGTTCATACTTAATTTAATTCAGCTAGAAGAAGGGATTCAATTTATTATTATCCTGGTGATTAGACAAATTCTTAGGAAATATAAAAGTAAAAGAGTGTTGAATACTAAAAATCAAAACCATATTGCAAGACACTTCACATGATTAGAAGGTTATAGTGAACAAGATGGAAAATAACCCCTTATGAGTACAAGAATAGAGTGGAACCATAATGTTTTTACTGGTGAGAATTTAACTACTGCAGCCACTTAAGAAAGCAATCTTTCAGTTCTTAAAATGCTGAAACCATAGGCACGTTGTTACAAAAAAAAAATTACTTTTGTTGCCTATTCTCAAGAAAATTTTTAAATGCCTAATGAAAGTTATACATTAAAGCAAAGAATGCAATTCAATGTCATAATAGCCAGAGACTGTAAACAAATCAAATGTCCATCAAAAGATGAATGGATAAACAAAATTGATATATCTGTACAATGGAACCCAATAATAAAAGAAGAAACTATTGATGCATGGTACAATAGGGATGGACACAGAATAGATAGTATTCAATGAATAGATTATATTCAATGAAAGAAGTCAGCTATAAGAAATTCATATCATATTATTCCATTTGTATGAAATGTCCAAAATAAGCAAATATATTTAAGAAAAAGCAGATTATTGATTATTAGGACCTGTGGTGTAGGGGATGGGCAGTACCTAGTAATTAGACTGTGTAAATGGTTATATAATTTTGTGCACATACTAAAAAAACTTTTGAGATATATATTTTAAGCTGGTGAATTTTATCATGTCAGGTGTATATTGATAAAAATGTTTAAAAGAAAATTAATTGTACAAACACAAGTCAATTTTAGACACATCAGGTACACTTGTTCAGGACTATGAATTGCAATCTGAGAAAGATAATTAAATAAAAAAATATTTTTTGTCATGCATGAAACAAGCTAGTATCCAGTGATCATTTAGTACAAAAGAAACAGCAAGCACTTTAGAGCTTGGCTCACTCATAGGCGCTCAGTTTTACTTAGCTGACCTCAGACCTGTGATACTCAAATGTCTGTAGAACTTCAGCAGAGGTACTAACCATTTGGAAGGTACTTTCATTTCCCCAGAAAAATTCGAGTGAACCTGAACCCTGCAATGATTTAAATGGTACAACGATTTTGAAGTTAAATCTGAAATTACTTGCTATAGACTCAAATAGTTACCTACCATTCATTATAATGACCAGTAATGGTGAATCTATGAAATGTTATGATTTAAGAGAAGCATGTATAGTATCTCAGAATCTTACACTTCCTTTTAAATCAGAACTGGATAAATAAAAGGTGTCTATCCCTTCAATAAGATCCAGCAAACAATAAAAAGACAAACGAGCTCTAGTATAAACTCTAGGACAGACATCTTAATTTGAGCCTTCTGAAACTTATAGTTTCAAATAAAATGTGCTACACAGTGCAGAAATTTATTAAATGCTTATGTAAAAAATGAACTAATACATGAGTCCTTCCCTTGTGCACATTAATTGAATGATACTCTCCTATGTGTTGACAAACCTAGGACTAAACATCACAAATTGTATTTTACAAAAACATAAGATGCTGTAGATATGCCACGGAGTTTACATTTATGTGTTTTCTTTTAGTTATCTTTTTAAAATTAAAAATGAAATTGTTTAAAATATTAAGTAGAATATTGGTTCAAGAACAGGAATGAATTCCATTCTTTGTATCTCAATTTGAGGATACAGATATTCTCTACGAACAACTCTAGCAATACCCATTTTTTCCCTCTACTTTTCAATATATGTAAGATGGAATATAAATTGTTGCTGATCACTAGAATAGCCACTGGAATGACTTTTATCAACTATCCAGCACTAATTTACATGTGTTCTAAGTGAACAAAACTAATAATATTTTCTATTTTACAATGGAAGTAACATTTAATAATTTGAGGGCATTTCAGAGTTGGTAAGTGGGCAACCTATGCTCACAGAGAGGTTGGAAATAAAAAATGGGGCACATCAAGTCAAAATAATATGAGTGCATTAGCTCTGGTGGAATAAAAGTGTGTTCTTCTATCACTAAATTCATTATCATGGAAATTTATCACTGTCATTAGGAGATTTATATATCTAAAAAACCTTACTGCTTCAGTTTCCTTTCTGGTCAGATAAAGCATGCTTAATAAGACTATCTTTAGCTCTGAGGCCCTTTTAAACAAAAAGATCCTTCCAAATATATGTTGATCATATTAATTAAAAATCTCAACACTCATAAATACATGCATTACCAGAATTTAATTATGTCCCAATAATAATAATAATAATAATAATAATAATGTTTGTTAAATTTTAGCTACACATTTGTTATAATTGTATAATTCTAGTCTAAGCAGCTATTTGATAAACCAATTCAGTGTGCAGTTAGAGGACTGTGACTGTACTTTGAGGCTTTTATTAATTATCATATTTCTTCATGTACTAGTTATTTAACAAATATTGAGTAAGCACCTACTAAATATCATACTTCCACTTCATATAAAAGATTAAATAAAGGTCAAGAAGCTAGACTTGTTCTCTCCCCTCATAGATCATGTGTTATAAAATATCATAGACTGCTTTTTATTTTCTTTATAATTAGTGCAGATGGTAGCAGAAGAATTATAGCACCTTATTTTATAATTAGAAGACACTCGCAAAGTTTATGCAGCTTCACCAGTTTATTTAACAAATTTAGATTTGAGACTGATGGTAGTATGCTGGATTGATAACTGGTGGTTAACTTGTAACACTCAGCTGAATTGAACCAGTGTGTTGCTGGGTGTGAGAGGCCCACCTGAAGACTGTGGCTAACAATATAAAAAGAGGATGTGGAGGAGAAGAAAGGAACTGTTAGAGAGCCATTTGTTCTCTTGGAGCTGTTGGTTCTCTTGGAGAAGCTTGTTATGCTCCTTTCCTGATGAACTTCACTATTCTCATTGTCAAAACATCAGACCTTTTTGTAACTGGGAATTTTGTAGCTGGCTGCGATTCGCTTTGGGGAAACTATGGCCCTTATTTTGAGTACTGCTTCCTGTCTCCAGTGCAGATCCCTTAGCCTACAAGCCAGATCCTTTATCCCTCTGATGTAGACTTTCTAGCATCCACCACTGATCTTTGGGCCTTCCCAGCACAGATCTGTGAAGCAAGTCTGCATGAGATATTGTTGTGGGTTCTAAGCTGCAATTTGACTCATAAAAGGCATAGTTATGAGCTCTAGGTCTTCAGCTAGGCTCATGCAGGACATTACTGTAGTATACAGGGCCTCAGCTGCATTTTTAATTTTTTTTCCTTTTGTATGTATTTAGTACATGGTCTACAGGTCTACAGGGTCTCACTATGTAGATCAGACTTGTAGTGATTCTCCTGTTTTCAACCTYCCAAGAGCTGGGATTACAGGTGTGCACCACTATCCCCATCTCAATCATGGTCTCAGTGTGCCCAGGGGTGGGGCTGGCACAACATGCCAGGGATTGAAAGCCAGCCTCTGTGCTCTGCCTAAACAGGTGCTTTAGTCTGCTGAGCTATCTGGCAAGCCCTTGCATTTTGTTTTTGTCTTTACTGGGTGGACAGATTTTCTGTACTCTTTTTGTACATGGTTCTTTGGGGATTATAAAATAATTATGTAAATTACATGTGATACTATTCCCTTGCAAATCCCAAACTACAATAAGCAGAACAAACAGGCTTAGCCAAGGTTATAAAGTAAATGATGAAAGATTTAGGAGAAGCAAAGAGAAATTCTATTGACTGGAAAATCTTCACTATCATACTTGTGAGAATAACTCATTGCTCAAAAGCAATAAAGGCTGCTATGTAACTATTCTCTAATATATTAGATAATCTCTGAGAAATTTGAACAAGATAAAACACCAAAATGTCTAACACTAAAATATCACTTGCTTTCCATGAGTTAAAGTCTATTACTTTTATTGTTTTTCCTTTTCCTTTCTCTCTTTGTTTTTTTCTTTTTAGGGAAGGGTCTACAGTGTGTTCAGGGTCTCACTAGTAGATTGGACTCACAGTGATCTGCCTGATTACAGCCTCCCAAGAGTCAGTATTATAGGCATGTGTCACCATGCCCAGTCTCAACTGCAGTTTCAGTGTGCCCTGGGGATCACACCGCCAGCCTCTGCACCTGTTTGCAGGCACTTTAATCCACTGAGCTATTTCGCTGGCCCGAGTTCAAGTCTATTTCACTTCTGAGTGTCTTTAAAAAATAGTATTACTCAAGAAACTCTTCCTCCCATGCATTGTCAATTATTTTATATATGCTTTCTTCTTGAGCAGATTTACATGAAATATATGACTTTCTTATATTTATGATTAGAATTGCAGGATTGAAGTTATTTATTATGAAAAGAAAGATTTCTTTAAACTAGCAACAGACCATGAAAATCAATGCAACAGCTGCTAGGTGAAGCAAAGATGAATAAAGTAAGATTGATTGGAGTAAAAGAAAAAGCAGGAGGTAGCATAAATGATAACATTAAAAAACCATTGACAGAGTAATGGCTGAAAACTCCCCAAGAAGTGAACAAAAATTAACATACAAATAAGTGGTGCATATAGAACTCCAATTAGCCATAATGAAAATCAAATCAACCCAAAGGCATATAATAGTCAAGATTCCAGAAATTCAGCACAAGAACAGATTATTAAAAGCTGTTAGAGAAAAGAAACAACCTATAAAGGAAAGTCCATTAGAATTATTACAGACTTCAACACAATCCTCAAGTTAAGGACAGCTAGAAGTGAAGTATTTCAAGTCTTAAAAAAACCAACTTCCAACTCAGACTGATGTATCCTGCAAAAATGTCTTTTAAAATTGATGGAAAAATAAAATAATTCCATGACAAAGAACATTTGAGCAATTTCATGAGCACCTAAACAGCACTCCAAAATATTCTGAAAGACACTGTAGAAAAAGATATTAAGGACTACAACTTCATGAACCATGTACAGAATGAATTAACCAGGCAAGTAAAGCAGTTAAATGAGGGGGGGATGACCAATAAAAGGAAAATAAGATAACAAGGGTAAGTCAACATATGTATATATCAGCTATAACTATCAATGTTTATGATCTGAATTCACCAAAAAGACTAGCAGAATGAATCAAGAGGTAAATCCAACAATATGAACGATACATGCACTATAGAAACATTCAATTAAAAAGAGAAATTCATGAACTAAAAGGTTGAAAATCAATACTCTGGAACAGGATCCAGAAAAAAAAAATAAAAAACAGGGATAGCTATTCTATTTGAAGACAGAGTGGATTTAAAGCAACGACTGAATAAAAGAGACAAAGAAAGTCACTACAAACTTGTAAAGGGAACAAGAACAAGAAATAATGATCATAAACATATGAACTAAATACCTGTATATGCAACTATACAAAACAAATATTCTTAGATATGAAAAATTAAGGAATCACTAAAACACTTGTGATGGAAGATCTCAATACCTCACTGTCACAAACAGTCATGACAACTAGATAAAAAAAATCAAAACTGAAGTATCAGAATTGAACCTTTGAACAAAGGGACTTAATAGATGCCCACAGAATGTTCCACCCCACAATATCAGAATGCACATTCCTGCCAGATATATGTGGATTGTTCCTCAAAATTGACAACATACTACCTCATTTGATATTATTAAGTAAATGGAAAGAAAGTGAAATTATGCCATATATACATAAGATCATTGTGCAATGAAACTGGGAAACAATTACAAAGAAATCACAAAACATATAAGTACATGGAGATTAAACAATACCTTTCTGAATAACCAGTGGGTCAAATTTGAAATTAAAGAAGAAGTTAGAGAGCCTCTACCATTAACAGATGATGCCAATACAACATACTGGAACTTCTGGGACACAATGAAAGAAGTTCAAAGAGGAAAATTTAAAGGAGTAAACTCTCACATCAGAAAAACAGAAAGTTCAAATAACCTAATGTTGAAGTTCAAGCTTCTAGAAAATAAGAGCAAGTCAAGCTGAAAGATCATATGATGGAGGAAATGATAAAGATCAGAACAGAAATTAATGCAAAGGAGACTAAAACACAATACAAAGATATAAATCAAAGAGTTTGTTCTTTGAAAGATTAAATAAAATTGGCAACCCCTTAGCTAACCTTGTCAAAAAAAAGGAAAGAAAAGACTCAAATCTGTGTAATTACTAATAAAAGGGTATAATCAGAAGAGATCCTGCAGATACAGAAGATCACCAATACCTCCCAGGAAAACCTGTATTCTAATAAGATGGAAAACAGAAAAAATGGACTGGTTCTTACATACATATGTATAACCAAACTGAATTAAGAAGATATAAAACTCTAAACAAAAGAGCTAATGATATTGAAGGTGTAATTAAAATCTTTTGAACAAAGAAAACTCCAGGCCATGATGGATTCACTGCTAAATTCTATAAGAAATTTAGAGAAGACGTTATGCTGCTACTTCTCAAACTTTTTAATTGAGGGGGAGCAATACTCCCAAACTTGGTCTTGGAAGCAAGCATTACTTTGAGAAACATTACTCTACACCAGAGAAGGACCCAATAACAAAAAAGAGAACTAAAGATCAATCTCCTTAATGAATATAGGCTGAAAGTTCCTCAGTAAGATACTAGCAAACAGAATGGAGAAAATCATCAAGTAGAAATCATCCCAGAAATGCAGGGATGGTTCTGTACATTCAATAAATGTAATATACTGTACTGACAGAGACATAGACAAAAACCATATCATTATCTCAATAGATGCAGAATATATTTGACAAAGTCCAATGTGCATTCATGATAAAATACCTACAGAAATTGGAATAGATGGTCTCATTTCAATCTGATAAAAGCAATTGTTGCAGAAATATATGGGGGAGTGCCATGAATCAAATTCAGGACTTTGCCCTTGCCAGACAAGTAATTGTGCCACTGAGCTATATCCCTGGCCCAAGAAACATATGACAAACCAACAGCCAACATCATAGTAAGTGGACAAAAGCTGAAAGCCTTCATTCTAAAATCAGGAACAAGTAAAGGATGTGCAATGTCACTGCTCTTGTTCAATATTGTTCTGGAAATATTAGGCAGAGCAAATGAACAAGAGAAAGAAATAAAATGATTAAAGATAGGAAAGGAAGAAGTTAAATTCTCATTATTTGCAAAAGTTATGATACTCTCTACCTAGAAGACCCCAAAAACTCCATGCAAAGACTTCCAGATTTCATAACCAAATTCAGTACAGTAGCTGGATACAAAGCCAAAACTCAAACATCA
This sequence comes from Tympanoctomys barrerae, assembly GCA_002564285.1. NCBI lineage: Eukaryota > Metazoa > Chordata > Mammalia > Rodentia > Octodontidae > Tympanoctomys > Tympanoctomys barrerae. Next base: position 11,885 of record NDGN011485627.1, read on the forward strand.
GTAGTGTTCCTACACACAACAAAAATCACTGAGAGAGAAATTAGAGAAAACACACCTTTCACAATGGCATCCCCCAAAATAGTATACCCAGGAATCAATCAGATTAAGGAAGTAAAAGACCTTTATGCTGGATACTACAGTACTTTGAAAAAGGATGTCAAAAGAATATTGGAACATAGAAAGATATCACATATTCTTGGGTAGGCAGAACCAATATAGTGAAAATGGCTATTATTCCAAGACTTAAACATAGAAATAAAGCATTCCTGATCAAAATATCAATAACATACTCACAAAATTAAAGGAAACAAACATAAAATTCATTTGAAACCAGAAGAGACCTGCAATAGCAAAAGCAATTCTAGGCAACAGAGGCAAAGCCAGAGGCCTCACAATTCCTGACTCTATATTATACTACAATGCTACTGTGGAAAAAAACAGCATGTTACTTGAAATAAATAAATAAACAAGCAAAAAGAAAAAGGAAACACCCAGACCCTAGGATCCAGTGGAAGAGATTAGCACATGCAGTAACACATTCAACTACCTTATCTTTGACAAAGGGGCCAAATAGCTTCACTGGAAGAAAGCTTCTTTAACAAATGGTGCCAGGAAACATGCTTGTCACATTAAAACTAGACCAAAGCCATATTAATAGGCTGAGCTGTAAAAAGTTCAAGTCAAGAACTTCTGACATTACCAGTCCTACAGAAAACCCACTACCATTATGGACTACTGGACTATATTGAAATATTTTGCTGAATTCATGCACCTACAATATTTAAAGTGCAATGGAATACCCATCTCTGACAAAACTAAAAAAAGGGGGGGATATAAAATGAAAGAACATTTTGTATCTGTATATTCAAAATAGTTAGGATAGATATACAGCTACTTTCTCTTAATT
>NDGN011485630.1:0-10799 GCA_002564285.1 Tympanoctomys barrerae
AAGTGTTCTTTGAAAAGTTAAGTGGTAAAAAGTAATGCCACCGAGTCCTCTAAATGCAGCACATTATCGTTAAGTCGACTTCTGTGTGCCTTTTCTGCCTTCCCCGTTTTTATTACATTCTGCCTTCAAGTAAAAAGCAAATCCACAATAGCATTTTTGCAGGAAAAAGTAACTTCTATACTTTAAATTACTATTTTTATTTTATAAATATAATACCTTTCTTTAAAACAAAAAAACTTTAACTTGTACATAATTCTATGCCAATTCTCCGTCATTGCTATTATATAAGTAATAGAGAGTCCTATGATATTGGATGTTCTTAAGGTTTTGGGGCACTCTTGCAGGAGGGCCAAAGCCTTTCTTTCCAGACCACAGCTGGTGGCTTCCACCCCACTAAGGATGGTTTTAACTAATTCAACTCAGGTCAGAAGAGTGACATTATCCCAGTTTACCTTTCTGCCATGATAATTTCTATTTAAACAACGTTACCTTTCAATCATTTTCTTTAACATGCTGAAAGTTCTGAGAAAACCATTTGTTTTATTTTCCTATTTTATTTTTTAGATTATATCCTTTTATTAGTACATGTGTTATGGATTGGGGGTTTTGCAAGGTGACCAATATAATACAGGACACATTTTATAATGGTATTTTACAATGAATCACCCCAAAATAACATAATTTAAAAGCAGGAAATCTATCTACACACTAAATACTAATGAAGCCAGCTGAGGGCCTAGAGCTCATACTAATGCCTCCCACCAGTCCAATTGGAAGCCTAGAGCCCACAACAAAGTGCCATTCAGGCCTGCCTCGTGGATCTATGCTGGAAAGGCCCTAAGATCCGTGATGGAAGTTAGAAAGTCTATGCCAGCAGGATGAAGGATCTGTGCTAGCAGGCTGAGGGATCTGAACTGGAGCCAGGAAGCAGTACTCAAAGTAAGCACCAGAGCTCCCCCAAAAGTACCACAGCCATGTTCAGCAACAGTGAGGTCCCGAGCTACTCCAGTGGTGATGAAACCTGAGTACCCATCAGGAAAGCCAATACAACAAGCTTCAGGAGGCTGAGTGGTGCACCATCTTCCCCTCTGGAGCCAGGAATCAATGCCCAAGATGAGGACCCAAGTATCTCCAAAGTTCATCAGGAAAGCCAAAATGGCAAGATCCTCCAGCAAAACAGCCCAAGAGAGCTAGCAGCTTCCAACAGCTCCAACAGCTTCTCAGAACAGCGTCCCTAACAGCATTTTAACAGCTTCTCCTGTTCTGCCTTTATGCTGCTGGCAACAACCCTCAGTTGGGCCTCCCGCACCCAGCACCACGCTAGTTTTATTCAGCTGGGTATAAGAAGTTGCCCACCAGTTAGCCATCCACCACAACATGTTTGCAGTACGTAATGGTTAGATCCACTGTGAGGAGCTGGAGCCTGTATGTAACACACCCTAATCCTTCACCCCCTCCCTCCCCCACCTTCCACTCTCCTCCCTGCTCCTCCTTTCATCTCCTGGTCACCAACACTTTTACCAAGGTTCCATCTGCCTGCCTCCTATCATCTTTTATCTTGCTCTATTATTTACTTATATTTTTGATCTCTCATATGAGAGGCACCAGGCACTAGTTAACTGGCCTAGCTGATCTATTTCACCTAGCTTTGGGTCTAAAGGTACATCCATTTCCCTATAAATGGCTAAAGTTTATCACTCTTTGTGTTAGAGTATTACTCCATTATGCATAAATAGCACATTCTTTATCCACTCTTCTGGCTTTGTTTTTGTCCACATGAAATTTATGTATTTTTGAATCTGTTATTAACCCAATTGCAGAACAAATCATCCAAGTTCTATCGATGTGACCTAAAGTTTAGAATGTGTTTTTCCCCTCACATTTTTGTTTTCTTTGTTATTAGGTTCAGCTTTCTCACGTCTTTGGAGGCTCACTGTGCTCAGTCTCCTCTGCACTTTTTTCCTAGATGTTCTTTTATCTCTGGGTATCCTCACCTTCTTGGGGCCTTGCTTTATCCTAGTTCACTCTTCTGCCATGTCTGGCTGCGATTTTGGTTCATCCAGTATATTCCCATCTAGCTCTGCTGTGTTTGTCAGCCATTTTGATTGGTCCCACGGATCAGCCATGTAGATCTATCATGTTCTCCATTTTCTTTTATTCTACTGGCTTTATGGACACCAGGAAATCCTGCCCTTATAGATAAGAGCCAACCCTCTACTGTTAAGAAATATAATGGACCTCTTTCTGGCTTCTCTTCTGAATAGGTTAGATCCCCTCTTGTTTGTTCTAACAGAAATTCAAGTTATTTCAAAATATATGCCTAAGAGACTGAGCAAAACAAAGGAATCAGCCAGTAAAGGTCAGCTCAGGCAACTGTAAGTCAATGTAGAGCTATCTTTGTACTTAAAACTTTTTCCCATAAATGTTAAAAAGGAGTTTCTGTCTTTACTGACTTCAGTAATTATCAAACATTTTATCCTTGGGAGAAATACAAAGGATACTGTTTTTACATAGTCAAAGAAGTTCCCAGAAGGCTCCACTCTGATCTCTGAAGAGTTTATTGTTTCTAAAGGAGCCCAATGAGAGCTGCACCCTGAGCTTTTGGGCACAAGTAGCTAATAGAACCACCAACGGGCTTTGCCTTGATAGAAGGGTCACTCCTCCCCTGCCAAGGTTCCACTCTAAGGAAGTCCCTAGTAGGCTCCACCCTTCTTCCTGAGGAGTCAGTGGGCCAAACTGTGGAGAGTCATAGGCTAAGAGACTCCATTTAGTCTATGACTACTCTTCTAGCAAAGCACAGTGCCACCCAGCCCAACTCAGTGGGTCTCCTCTTTCTTCATGGGATGCCGTCTTAAGAACTGCCCTAGTTTTCTCTCTTCATAGCCCAAGATATGCCATGGGAAACACCCTGCAGATCCCCGATTACCATAGGTTGTATCCTTAAAAATTTAGAACAATCTGATCCTTAATGTAGATGGTGGATCCCCAGGAACTCCATCCTTGTCTTTTTCAATTTATCTTCTGAAATACTGCTTGGGTCTAGTGTGAACTAGGAAATGGCAAGAGACAGATACAGAATGTCAGTCTAAATTGTGGTAGTATTTTTCAATTAGATAGATTCTGTAAGGGGCAAAGAAGACAGTGTGTAATCCCTTATGTTCAGGTTTTCATGGCTCTTTATCTCTAAAAAGCCCCAAGAACTATCACACTTAAAGGGGCCTCCCCTCAAAAAATGCTATCTTGTCCTCAGATACCCACCTGTCTCTCAGAGGCATATGGGTCTCTCCTGCCTGTCTCCACCAAAAGCTAGTACTCCAGAGAGCTACAGTATTTTCAAATATGAGCCAACTCCTGGATATAGCCTTTTCTGTGTTCAACAGTTGGGCTTTGGATGAGGATGAAAAGAGAAGGACCAAGAAAAAAGACAGGACAAAATTATGGAAGCTGCAATTGACAATGGTTAGAGCATGCTCAAGTTTTCTAAGGGAAAACTCAGGGTCATTCAAGGGCTGCAAGAAAACTGAACATTAGGCATAGGCCTGTACCAAGCCACCACCCAGACCCTGCTCCATGTCAGGGAGCCAAAGTGCCTGACTCATGGCACTGGAGGATCAACTGCCCCCACTTCCAGAAAGGAGCTAAGCCAGCCAAAACCCTCACTGCCCACTCTGGTGAAAATGACTGAAGGGGCCCAGGATCACTTGCAATTCCCTTATCTACAGACATCTCCTATTCCAATAAGGAACCCTCGGTGACGATGTTGTGAGTTCATTCAATTCCTCTGCTTTAGCTTCCTTTTCTAGAAAGTCCTCCTTTAGATCTATAACTAGCATCAGCATCAAATAAAACCCTATTAGAGCTTCTTTACTTCTGTTTTGATATGCAAATTCAAAGACCAAATGTTCAACTATGAAGTTTTAATTGTCCACAGTCTCCTACTCCTTTACCAGGAGGCAATTTATCAGCAAAATTGGGGGCAATTCTCTAGTTCTAGCAAAGGCCAGACCACATTTTATCTGTTTTGACTATACCAGGCCGAGCTTCTAGACACCCCTTAGACTACCATAAAGCTTGCACTGTACTCTTATGAGCAGTTAATTTCCAAGACCTGTGCAAACAGCCAGTATATCACTGACTTGCCACTCTAAGGCCCTTAGGAGGTGTGATTCTTTGCTAGAAGTAGCTTTGTCCAAAAAAGACATCAAAATGCAGGCTGTACAGTTGTCAGTTCACAGCCTGCCACTGAAGCCAAACTGCCCCCCCAACAAGGGCCTCTGCGCAAAAAGCAGAGCTCACCGCCCTTGCACTGACATTGACTTGCTCATGCAGCAATCTGAAAAGAAAGGAGCATGCAACCACAAAACGAAGCACAATCAGTAAATTCTGTAACTCCTAGAGACAGCCTGTATTCCCAGGTACCGTCATCCACTGCAAGAGACACCAAAGAGACATGTCTGAATTCTCCCTGGAGAATCACAAGGCTGACAGAGAGTCACAAAGGACAGCCTTCCAGCCCATCAAGACTCTAGCCTTATTCCCTCTTCCCAAGGGACAATTAAAATGTGTCTTCCATCCAGGGGACATGGTGAGCAGGTATAAAAGCTCTACATGGGACATAGGCAAAGGAGTGGGGAAAAACTTCCTCCAGAAGACCTTAGGCGCCTCTTCAAAAAGCAAAACTCAGTTCTTCTCTGAGTGAAGATAAGTAGATTTGTGACAAAATGGGCACTGGTAGTCTATAATAACCACTTTTGCCATACTTCCTACTCCATAAGAAACAGAGAATTCTGACCTGCTCCTTCTCGTATTTGGGCTTTAAAAGTACACTTCTGCCACATTCACCAAGCTTTCTCTCATTGAACAGTGTCTCCGTTACTTTTCTCTCATTGCTGGGACAAAATACCCAACAGCCAGAATTAGGGAAGGAAAGGTTTATTTAGCTCACAGTTGGTGGAGGTTTCAGTCCATACTCAGCTGGCTCCAAGGCAGAGAAGCACATGGCAGAGGGCAGCAGCTCATGGTGGCAGAAAACAGTAGAACAGCAAGAGCCGAAAGGGAGGAGCAGCAGCTGTAGCACCTAGCAAGCCTTTCTCCCTTCCTTATATTGTATTCTATCTGGCCCACGGTGGGTGTAGCACTCACACCCAGCATTGGATCATGAATTAATTGCAAACTCTAGAAGCCTGCCCTGATGACTACATGAGGATTTGAGGAGACAACTAGACACAAATCATAACAGCAACTCAACGAATCCTTCACATAGAGACACCAACTCCTTTCTTTTTGTCTTCTGACAGGTTTCTTTTCTACCAAGCTGGTAAGCCACACATATCAAGGTAGTTAGAGAACATGTAAGTGTATATAGGGCCTGTAGCATCTTTTAGCCAGAAGTAACTTTATGAAGGCTGAAGCTTCTGTAACCCCAGCACTCCATAAAGAATTATGGGGATTTATCTCTCTCAGAGGAAAATGAAGCAGGAGATTAGGGTGTGGAAAACCAGCTGAAAGTAGGTTTGACCTGTCAATCATGGAGATTCAGGGAATTTTCAGAAAAACAGTTCCCAAAGCCATGCATCTGGGATCAGTTATAGAATGCTATCTTCAACTCTTCTTATGACAACTCAAGCAGATTTTGGATAGAAGAGCCTAGACCTACCATCAGCCTGAAGAGTGGGAGATATGGGAGATGGTGGCCATTTTCCTGATAGCCACTGTATTATCTTTCTTTTTTTCTTTTTTAAAGGGAGTAAAAAATAGTAAAAAAAAATTAGAAATGATACAGAATTTCACTGAAGAAAATAATAGGAATTCAACAATGGTTGCTATGTAGTATATTGTTGTCTTCAAATTAGTTCAGATTACCAAATATAAGCATGCAAACTTAGTCAAATAAGTTAGAAAAAATTGAGAGAAAAAAATTGAAGCATTCAATAGAACAGAAGTCAGCAGTACAATTATATAAGCTATCCTGTGCATATACATATTTGTTTCCTTCTTTCTTTTCTCCTTTTCTTCATCCCAGTTGTTCCTTCCCTTAGAATAGTTTCCTTCACTTTGTCAGTATCTATTGTAGCATTCAGGTTTTACTTACTCTTTCAGGTTTGTACACTAGCAAGGCTATATTATGTTGACATAAGCAGGTCTGATTTATTTCACTTATGAGTATGGTTTCTAATTGCATTCGTTTACCTATAAAAGCCCTGAGTTTATCTTTTTTAAATAGCTGGGGAATACTCTGTCGTGTAAAAAAATACCACATCTTTTTTATCCATTCCTCTGTTAATGGGCATTTTGGTTATTTCTAAGATTTAGTTATGACAACTTGTGCTGCTATAAACATGAGTGCAAATATATCACTGATGTATGATACTTTCAGTTCTTCTGGAAAATACCCAAGAGGGGAATATCTGGGTTGAATGGGACCTCCAATCTTAGCTGAGGAAACTCCATGCTGGTTTCTATAGAGGTTGTACCAGTCAGCACTCCCACCAACAATGAAGAAGCCATCCTTTTCCCACACAGCCCTTCCAGAATTTGACTTTTATTGGTTGAATTTTTGATGTCAACCACTCTTTCTGGGATGAAATGGAATCTCAGTGTTGCTTTAATTTCCATTTCTCGAATAACCAAAGATGTTGAATATTTTTTCATATATTTATTTGCCATTTGTATTTTTTCATCTGAGAAGTGTGTATTCATCTCAGACACCCATGTTTTGATCAGGTCTTTGAATATGGGGGCCTGATTTTTTTAATTCCTTATATGTTCTAGATAGAAGTCCTTTGTCAAGGGACAGTTGGCTAAATTTTTTTCACTGCATTATCTTTTTCACAGTGATCTCTTCTCACCCTGAAGAGTGTACTTCTTTTCCTGCTTTTACTTGGCCTACACTTTTCTGTGGAGCAGTTTATTTTTCTACCTTTAGTAAATGTAAAGCCTCACTTAAGAAAAGAAGTCAGGCCAGGGAGATAGCTCAGAAGCATACTCACCTTCCTGGCAAGTGGAAGGTCCCCGAGTCAATCCCCAGTACCATAATAAATAAATAAATAAATAAAGTCTTGTCTGTGCCTATGTCTTCAAGGGTTTTACCTATTTTGACTTCTAGCAGATTAAATATTTATATTTTAACATTTATAAATTAGATACATTTTTATTTAATTTAGTATATGATGGGAGATAATGGAGTGAGCTTTAATTGTCTGTGTGTGGATTGTCAGTTCTCACAGTGTCACTAATTAACAAAGCTGATCTTTCCTCCAGTGTATATCATTGGTCCCTTTGTCAAGGATCAGATAGCTGTATGTATCTAGTGTTGTTCCGCATCCTCTATCCTGTTCCATTGATCCACATCATTTTCATTCCAGTCCTTGCTATTTTAAATCACCGTTGCTTTGACTACAATCTGAAGTTTCCAATTGTGATGCCTCCCTCTTTGCTCTTGTTGTCCAGGATCACTTCTGCTATTCTGAGTAACTTCTGGATCCATACAATATTTGGCGTTGTATCTCTAGTTCTTTGGAGAATGTGCTGAGTATTTTGATTGATATTGCATTAAGTCTGTATATTAGTTTTGGAAGTATGGTGATTTTGACAATATTCATCCCACCTACCCAGAAATACAGAATATCTTTCCAATTTCTGATGTCCTCTTTGATCTCCTTTTTCAGGGTACTGTTGTTTATGTTGTAGAGCTATTTCACTGTCTTCATTACCTTAATTTTTAAGTATTTCATTTCTGGTCTATTGAAGCATTCAATAGACCAGCAGAAATCAGCAGTACAATTATACAAGCTATCCTGCGTATATACATAGTTCTTTCCTTCTTTCTTTTCTCCTTTTCCCCATCCCAGTTGTTCCTTTCTTTTTCTGAAAATTTATTATTGGTATACAGGAATTCTACTGATTTTTTAATGTTGACTTTATCCTAATATGCTGCTGAATTTGGCTATAAATTCTAAGAGTCTTGTGCTGGAATGTTTTTAGGTCTCTATTTAGAAGATTATGCAACCTGAAAATGACAATTTGACTTCTTCCTTTCCTATACAATCCTTTTTATTTATTTCCCTTGCCTTATTTCTAGGACTAATGTTTCAAGGACTAAGGTGAATAGAAGGATAGTAGACATCCTTGTCTCATTGCTAATTAGAGAGAAAGTTCTCAGCTTCTTTCCATTAAATGTGATGTGACAATGAGTTTGTCATAAAAGATTCTACTCAGATTAAGATAAGGTTCATCTATACCTATTGTTTTTCAGGGGTTTTATTATGCATGGATGTTGGATCTTGTCAAAGATTTTTTCTGTGTCTATTGAAATGACTATGATTTTTGTCCTTGATTCTGTTTATGTATATTTGGTGATTTATGTATGCTGAATTAGTCCTGCAGCCATGGCATTAAGAAAAATTGATCATGATCTATGATCTATTTGATAATTTGATGTATTCTGTTTGCCAGTATCTCATACTGGATTTTCTTGTATCTATATTCATTAAAGAGATTGCCTTATAATTCTAGTTTTTAATTGTGCCTTTGTTTAGTTTAGTAATCAGTGTAATGCCACCTTTTAGGAATGATATGGGAGTACTCCTTCCTTTTCATTAAAGAGTTTGGGGACTATCATCATTAGACTTTGCCAGAAGTCCCTTGGATTTTCTTCATTGGGAGATTTTTTGTTACTTCTTCAATTTCATTGCCTGTTACTGTATTATTCAGAGTCCTATATCTTTGTTCAGTTCTGATAATTCATGTTTATTTAGAAATCTGTTTCTTCCAGATTTTCCAGTCTATCAGAGTACAAATTTTCAAAGTAGTTACTAATAATCTGGGTTTCACCAGTGTCTGCTATAATTTCATAATTTTTATTTCTAATTGCATTAAGTTCTGCCTTTTCCTTCTTTTTTTAAATATCAGTAAACATTTATTTTGTTTATTCTCTTGAAAAAACAGAAAGTGAGTCCCCAAAAAAACTTTTTAAAATTGCTCAGTGTTTTTGAATGAGAGCTTAATTTCCAGGGGCTGCAGATTCAGAATCTAGTAGGCCTGAGGGAGTAAACTCACTGCTAAGACCTGTTTTGTTTCCATGCGCATGCTGTTGTGTTTGAATGCTAAATCCTGCCCGACCTGTCCCACTGAGTGCATCTGCCTTATGACGGCGGTATCTGCCTTATGGCTGTCATCACTCTGGCAACTTCCACTCTCAGTGCACCACAGTGCACTCCAAGGAACAGTTTTCTCTCTCTCACTCCATAGCTTATAGGGTTTGTGAGGTGCCCCTTGTTCCAGAAGTCCTTTGTCCACGTACCTCAGGCTGTGGTAGTCATCCATGCCCTACCATGAGGGGCAAGCAAACTGGATTCTGTGTGATGTAGGCAGCTAGAGGAGGGGAGAGGAGCAAGCAGTCTGCTGGACTTAGGTCAGCATTTTCAGACCCAGCCTCCTCAAGAGCCACCCGCACACAGCCCCCCTGCTCCCCACCACTAGGGTAGGAACCTCATGCCCTTCTCACCTTGAGCTTAAATCTTCCAGAAGAGCTGTGTCTAGCCTGCAATTTCCCTGCTATGGTCTGTTGTGGCCATCCCCCACCCAGTCGCTGTGGTAGGATGACACCAGTAACTCTGGAGTAGAGCTGCTCTATGGCTCAGTCTTGAACAATTAATCCATTCCCCAAATGGCTGCTGATCAAACCCTGTCTGATGTGGCAGGCACTACACCAACTTCATCTCCAACTTCAGCCTGCCTTATGGAAGGAGTAACCTGCAGAATAAAATCCCAGTATTTTTGCAGTTTGTTTGTAATAGTGTGGGGTTTTCTTGGGGTTAGTGCTGTCATCCACATTTGTTTCTACCTAGAGCTGCTGACCTCTCCAGGCTTACTTTGCTTGTGTCAGTGGGAAATAGCCCCCTCTGGAAGCTGAGGCAGTTTTCTGGACTGCTTTCTTCTTTTCTCAGCATTGTGCTTCATTTCTCTCATCTGGTTTTTAAGGTGCAGAGGTTATCCTACCTCAAAGATCAATTCAGTGATGACAGCAGACAAAAGCTACAAAAAAAAAAAAAAAGCCATTCTACAAATGGGCTGACCAGATAGCATAGAAGACTAAAGTGCAGTTTAGGCAGAGCACAGAGGTTGGGGTTTGATCCCCAGCCTACAATGCTGGCCCCACCCCCAGGACAAGCTGAGAGGGCAACTGAGACTGGGCGTGGTGGCACCCCTCTAATTCCCAGCATTTGGGAGGCTGGAAACAGGAGAATCACTATGAGCTGGATCTGTGTTGTGAGACCCTGTAGGCCCTGTAGACCCCATGCCAAATAAATTTTTTTTAAAAAATCTGCAAAGGCATTAGACTGGTTGGTAGAACATCAAATTATCTATTCTTAAGTAAATTCAAAAGATCGATGTAAGCACCAAATATGTTATGTGAACCATCGCCCGATCTTCTATCAACCCTGAGTGCCCTTCCTTTGCTGAGCACTAGCCAGATTCTTTCTAGATGTTGGCTTTGCAATTGCCCTTTGGTAGCAGGTCTTCTGTGTAGGAAAGTTTCAGTGAGAAAATTTGCAAAACACGTTTTGGGCAAAACCCAAAATAGATCAAGGTTTTCCTCAACTCCATCTTTAATATTTTACCATCTCACTCTGGTTGTTCCTGCCTCAGGCCTTTCTTAGTGCCCTAGAGGGTTCTTCTCCTCCTACTCCTACTTTCACAAGCCATGTAGACTCCCAGGTTTCCACAGCCTTTTCTTCTCAAGAGTACTTATTTGTATTTTAAATACTGCAAAGCAGCGCATGCACCAGCGTGCACAC
>NDGN011485632.1:0-51530 GCA_002564285.1 Tympanoctomys barrerae
GGCCCCAATGACTTGACGATTTTAAATGAAGTAAATTCTGCATTTATTTGAAAGCACTGCACAAAGCCAGACAGTCTGTTGACCACACAAGACTCACGTCATCCTGATGGCCACTCTGCCCAGACAGCCATGTCATTGCCCCACCTCACAGATGAGGAAGCTGAGGTACCAGCTGGCCTGGCACCTCTGGCGAAAGCCATGCAGCAGTGGTCCCTAGATGCATGGCCCCCAGAAGCACAGGGGACTGCATGGAGGTCCTCATCTAGTGACTACAGAGCAGAGATGGCCCAGAAGTGGCATGTGACCTACCCAAGGTCACACGGCAGGCTCGTGGAGGCTGCAGGCCCAGTCTCATGCCTGGACCTGCGATCAGGTAGAGTCCAGGCAGGACCTGGGGGGTGGGGTGTTCCTGGCACAGGGCATAGCACCAGCAAGGATGGGCCACACGCAGCAGGTAGAGGAAGCATCTGGAGCTGGGCCAGGGCTTAGGGTAACAACCAGTGCCCTGCGTGCCACGCTGACCATCTTGGGACTTGTCCAGTGGTGATGGGGAGCCACGAAAGCTTTACCGCGTGAGAGAGACGAGGTCCCCAAGCCAGGGCCAACTGCACCGCTGTCTCCTCTCTATCCTCTCTGCTCCTAGCATGGCCTCTTCCAGCCTAGCGGCACTCACAGCCAAAAGGGTCCCAAGAGAATGTAGTCCAACCACGTCCCTCCTCTGCTCAGAGCTCTCCAGAGATCCCACAATGTGCAGAACAAAAGCCAGGACCTCCGAACAGCACACGAGGTCCTGCATTGTCGTATCTATACCCCTGCCTCCCTCTGCCTCGCTCACTCTGCCCCACCACACTGGTATTTCCAGATGCACCTGCCGCAGGGCCTTTGCACTTGCCGTTCACTCCCCAGAACACTTCTATTGTGGCTCCATCCCTCACCTCTTACAGGTCATGGCTCATGACACCTGCCCACTGAGGCTGCTCCTGCCCCGCTGGTTCAACCCCCCCTTCCCTTTTCTGCTTTATTTCTCTGCATAGCACCAACCCATGTCATATTTATCTTGTTTATTGACTAATTACTTTGGGAAAGTGTGAACTTCATGGGGTGAGACCTCTGACCCTCCAACGCCTACTGGATCCCCAGCGCTGACTCACAGGACGTGCTCAATAAATATCCGTTCAATCAGTGGATTTCCTTGTCCTCAGAAAATTTGTCAAGGGCTTGTCTGGGACCGGGCTTGTTCTGATCTTTCCTCTAGGATCCAGAGCGAGAAGTAACTCCCTGAGTTCGCCGGCTCCTGAATGAGAAGTCAGTGAGGCTCCGGAACCTGTGCTTTTTGTCTCCACTCCAGACTGCCCGTCTGGGGTTAGGCATCACATCTGCCACTTACAGGGATCTACACAGGAGGCTGCCTGCTGGGGTCTGCTTAGGCCAGAGCTCAGTGAGGTTAGGTGCCCGCCCCTGGGCACACAGCCTCTCCAGGTAAGAACACAGGTCTTCCTGTTTTCCAGGTTATTCTGCCTTGCTGCTCTGCGACGTAACTCCCCTGCACCCTCAGCCAATACCACGTCGGTCTTGACATTCCCTGTCTGGCCAGCCCCACCCCCGCCAGCTGGGCCCGACATCCCCAGCATGCCTTGGGGATAAGCCTTGGCTATGACTGCCCAGCTGACACATCTCGAGCAGATGTGCCTCTGCCGCCCACGGGTGCTCCGCTGGCCCCAGCCACTCCTCAGCTCCCAGGGAAGAGAGGCCACCAGTGTCCTCCAGTCCAAGAGGGGGACAGTCAGCAGGCCATGGCTGGTCACAGAGAGAGACTGGCCCTGGTGTAAAAGGAGTGTGGGGAGCAACAGCAGTTACCACGTGGCCTAGCTTTGAGGGGTGAATGGAATGGGTGGCCGCACACCTCATGGAAGGGGCAACTCCCGAATGTGCAGCCTTTCAGGAATGGCTGGTTCGTCTACCAGAAGGAGCCGGAACACAAGTGTCTGCAGTGCCCACATGGTTCGGTATTCACTTGATTCATTTGAAATTCTCCTGTGTGGCCCAAGCAAAGCCCCAGGGGATGTGGCCAGGGCCTGCAGTTCGCCCCTCAGTTGGCCAGCGGGGAGCAAATCCACTCCACTCTGAGTCAGGGATGAAGGCTGGAGCAGTGGCCAGTGCTGTGCAGGACTGCGGGGAAGTGGCTGTCGTCTGGTCCCTTCCTGCACCCTATGGGATGAGCCTCCCACACACACCAGCTCCAGCAGGACAGAGGTTAGAAGGGGCCTGGGCAGGACCAATGCCTTCGGTCCCACATGGGCCAGAGCTGTGGAGATTCTACCAGGAGACACTGTGTCCTCTCTCCAGCCCCTGGGCAGGCAACACCATGCTCCAAGCCACCATTCCGAGCCACTTCACCAGCGCCACTTTGAGCCTCCGCCACGTCCCCTAGGACTGATTTTCAGATGCGAAGCCCACAGCCTGGGGGAAGCACTGGACCGGAGCCCTCCAGAGCGTGCAGAGGAAGGCTTTCAACCCTAGGCCACCCTTCTGCCAGCTCCAGGGCCATCACCAGGCCTCTGCAGCAGATGGCCTCCTTGCAGGGTTAGCTGAGTGAATATTTCTCTTGCTCCCTGATAACCATTTTCTGTAATCCAGTGCACTGACTCAGCCTCTGGCTGTGGGTCCAAATGCTTCCCAGCTGCCCCCAGGCACCCTGCTAAACAGGGTGAACTCAGCACCTTCCGCCCAAATGACTCCCTTGCCTTGATTTCTCCTGGCGTGGCAGGTCCATCATTGTCCAGAGCCAAGACACTGTCCTTCCTGCCTCCCTTCCACACTTCCCAACCCACTCAGTTACCAAGACCTGGAAGTAGCTGGACCCCGCTGCCCCGGCCCCCTCCGAAGCGACCATTGCCTTCCCCTGGTGACCGCAGTTACCTCCTTGCTGGGATCCCTGCCTTGGCTCAGCCACCCGGTGACACTATTTCCTGGAGCTGTCAGGAGCTCACAGTCGCCTTCACAGGGAAGTCCCTGCCTCGGGTCACCTCACACCTCTCTCTCTAGGGCAGGATGTCTTTTGTTACCTGTGAGCCTTTGCACACCTTTCTTTTTGCCTAAGAGCTCTCCTCCCACCCAGCTCTCCCGGTTACCCATCTGTGGCCCTCAGCACTCTACTTGGGGATGGTGGGCTCCCTAAGCCCTCCCTGGCACCCTACATCTGCTTCAGGCTCACCCTGGGGTCCTACAGGCCCTCCCCAACCATTGCATCTGGGGCCAGGCATGGTGGCACACACCTATAATCCCAGCGTTCGGGAGGCTGAGGCAGGAGGATCATTTAAAGTTTGAGGCCAGCCTAAACTATAAAGTGAGCTCAAGACCAGCCTGAGCTGCATATGGAGACCCTGTCTCAAAAGATAAATAAATAATCTGTTCCATTGCAAGCTCTACCCTCTTGTCACTAGGAGAAACAGCTTTCTTCCCCCACAGTCTTCTCCCAAGCAGACACAGAAGCTGTGGGAACGCTATGAGGACAGCTGTGTCTGTACTCCGGGAAGGCCCTGTCCCCCCTCAGCCACCTTTACCCGCTGGGCCGGGGCTGCCCCCCAAGGTCGGACCTCAAGGCCTGAAGGAAACTCAATACACTGGCAGGAATTCCTCACCTGGGTCTGCAGGTGGCCCCTAGGTTCAATGACCACCACCCCAATTGGTGACAACAGGCAGTTTCTTGAGAGATGATTCATAGCTTTCATGGAACTTCTAAACTCTAGAATCCTGATATAACTGCTGCGTCCGGGAGGGGCACAGAGCTCTCCCTGCCACCCTGACCTCAAGTGCCGCATGGCACGCAGGCACTCACGCATCCGCGGCCACCTACCTGTGCACTCCTCCATCCACCTCTCACCCACCTACCCATCTACCCATTTACCTACCTAGTCATCCATTCACCCATCCATTCTCTCAGTCACCCACTCTCCCACTCCTGAATCCCACAACCCATCCGTCATCCGTCCACCCCCCCATCCATCCACCTCCCTACGGGTCACCATGCCTGCTCATCCATCCACCATCCATCCGCTCTCTCATCTACCCCTCACCCATATATTGATCCATGCATCTATTCACCAACCTCTTCACTTCTGGCATCACTGATCCACCCATCCATTTATTTATCCTTTTGTGTGTCTATACTTCTAGCTATATGCAAATACATCCTTTGGTTATTTTTTTAAATTCATGCATGCATTCTATACTTATATATTCATCCATCAATAACTCACAGTACTTGGGCTGGGGAGATAGCTCCAGGGTCTAAGTGCCTGCCTGGCAAGCACAAAGACCCACTTCCCACTGAGCTGTCCATTCATTTATCCATTTTCTGTATTCACCCATTCATGAATTCACTTGCTCATTTCATTCATTGGCTTGTCCATTCTTTCACTTCTCCTTTCGTTTGTCCTACCCACCTGCAGACAGTTCAGATCCCATGTATGCAGGTATCCCCTCGGGCGTCCACCCACTTGCCAAGCCGTCACTGATCCCCTAACTCCAGACCCTCCACCCTTCCATTCTGTCCTTAGACCGGAACCAGGGGATGAATCACAGCGGGCCCTGCCCTGGAGAGGCTCACCGGCCGTGATGGGAACAGATAGTTACTACCAAGATTACAAGGTCAAAGGGAGTTCTGGGCAGGTGCTTTCCCAGAAAGACTCACAACCTCCTGGTGACTTAGAACAGGCTCTTTGGGGAAGTGGCACCCAAACCGGACTCACAGGGGCAGGGAGAGAGCATGCAGTCCCTTATGTCCCAGAGGGCGACTCCCAGATCTGACCCCTCAAGATGAGGACGTTCAGGGCACAAGAGGACGAGAAGACCTGCAGCAAACACTATGGTTGTGGAGCCTGGGGTCCCAGACTCACAGGGGCGCGGGCCGTGCTTCTCCTCCACAGTGCCTCTGTAAGCACCCCTGCAGCTCTGGCCCTCAGCGCCCCTCGGGGTTTACTGGCTGGGACCAAGCTCCCTGCTTCCACAACCAAGAAAGCAAAGTCACCCAAGATGGTCTCTGCCCTCTCCCAATTTTTCTCTCAAGGTCATTGAGGTGCACCATGCGTGCCCAGGATCCAATTCTTTCTCCCCAGATCTGAGCACTGGGTGTGGCACACAGTAGATGCACAATTAATATCAAAATCCTCACTGTTGCAGGAGTCACTGCAGAATGACCTCCAGCCTCTAAGTCCCTCTGCCCCCTGGTGACCCCTGTGTGACCTCAGCCAATGGCACATCTCCCAGCGTCAGTTTTTCAGCCTAGAAATGGGCCATGCGATGGGATCAGCACAGCTGGGGGCAGGAAGCAGCACATGCCCAGGCTGTGGCTGTCTCCGATGCAGCTCCTTTGTCCCCTGCCCTCTGGCACCCCAGCTGGATGGGACTCCAGCCTGAGGGGGACACCTGAGGGCCCCTGGGTGTGCGGAGCCTTGGGGGCAGAGGCTGGTACCTGAGTAATTGTGGGCGCTTCTGCCCCACCTGATGGGGCATGAAGTGGAAATTCCCGGTAATATCGTTAATTAAATGATTCCTCCCCTCTCCACCTCTTCTGTGGCCTCCCATTCTCCCTTACTCAGCTCCAGAAACTGCTCAAAGGAGTTGGACTGGTTTGGGGCGGGCTGGTCTGCCACTTCCCCCCCAGCCGCCCACCTGTTGCCCGCCCGCCTGCTGAGTGTTTCCTTGGCTGGTTCGGGTAAGCGGGACCCATGTCCCCTAGTCACATGGGCCACCAGGTCCTTCCCAACTGCTGCTTCTGAACCTGCCTGACTCCACTCTGCCTCCTGCTCCCAACAACAGAGCCCTGCCTCACACCCTTCCAGGTAGACCGTGGGCATTTATTAGGCACCTCCTGTATGCCCTGCCTTGGGTGCTGGGGCCAGAGAGATACTTAAGATAGCACCCCCGTCCTGCGGGGCTCGTGGGGGGAGGGCACATAAAAAGCCCGTGGTGGTGACGGTGCGGTTGACTGATTTGAGGTGTGAAGTCCAGCAAAGAGTGCGCTCAAGGTTCCACTTAGATCCCATTCTAAAGAATGAAATCCTGTGCTGTTAGCGGAGAGGCGGTTGCCTAGAGACGGGAGGGGGCGGGGACCCACGTAAGGACTCGGCATTCCTTTAGGGCTACAGTGCCATCTCGGTGGTGCTGGCGTCCTCACGAGGGCACACGCCAGTCAAAATGCTTGCGCGTGCGAGCAGGTTAGGTGCAGGTGCCTCTGTGGTCCCTGGCCGCAGCTGTCAACTGAGGCAGCGTGAACAGTGCCACGGTGCGAAGGCAGGGAGAGGGGTCCAGAGGGCGCCCCGGAGGAGGCAGCCGCTGGACAAGGCTTGGAGGAGGAAAGGAGAGTGATGTAAAAGGCCACACGGTGTGAGATCAAGTCCTGACTGCTCCGGAGTTCTCACAACTCTGTGTGGCTCTGGAGAGGGAGCTTGTGCTCTCTGGGACTCAGCTTCCCGGTCTGTGAAGTGGATCCACAGCAATGTTCACGGCCCAGAGCTGGTGGGGGATGGGAACCGTGGGAAGCAAGGGACCTGCCATCCGACAGCCACAGCCCTGAAAACGCCTGTGGCAGAGGGCTGTCAGGACGGGTCTGGTCACAGCAGCGGGCAGAGGATGCACTGGGCAGCCAGGGTCTCAGGGCAGGGCTGCAGCAGCCTCCTGAGGGCTGGGGAGCCCAGGAAGGCTGGCCACAGGGTCTTCAGGGCCGAGGCTGTCTTTTTAACAAAGCCACTCTGTTTATTAGTTCTTATTTTAAAAATTACAGCTACAGAGACTGAGGCCTGAGCAGAGGATTGGACAGAGGTCCCATGCAGTCACAGGACTAGAAGGGAGTGGTTTCTCACCCACACAAATCCCTCTGCACCTCCTCCTGTAAGCTGATGAGGGCTATTATCAGAAGTCACTTGTACACCTCCGGTGATGGGGAACTCACTACCTCACTGCTGGGCATCTCTTCCTGTCCAACGCCAGGAAGAGCGCCCTCCCAGCTGGACCCAGCTCTGCTCTCTGGCCAGCCCCAACACTAACCGCTACTCTGGCCTGAGTCTTGCTGGGAGGAGCCAGCTTCAGACAAAGGAGGAAGTGGGAAGAGGTCCGCATGCTGAGGAGACTTGCGGGCACTGTCATCAGCTCCCTGCCACGAGGCCCAGGGACATGCTGTTCCCTCTCTGGGTGTCACGGAGGGCAGTGAAGTTGCTCCAGTCCCCTGGGCTCTGGGCAGCAGGCTGCACTCCTTGAGGTGCCTGGGGCTGCACCAGGCATGGAGCACAGCGGCACCACCCCCACTCCGTTTTGGGGGCCAAGGTCGACCCGGGGGCAGGCGGGCCAGGCCCTGTCTGGGGATAAAGGCAGGCGCCCCAGGGCGCAGCCGGCTTAATAACAGGCTCCAGGATCCAGGGGTTTGAACTCAGGCAAATGGGTTCAAACACAAATTGAGCAGCCCACGTCCCGTCTGCACCTCTGACAGCCGCTGGTTCCCACAGCGCGGCCCCCCGCCCCATCTGCACCCCGGTCACCTTGCCCTGGCCTCCCACTCCCACTCTTGCTCCTTCCTCCAACAGGGGCTCAATCTCAACCCTGCCAAGGTGGGCCCTGCCTCAGGGCCTTTGCACCAACATCCCTCTGGCCCAGAAGTCTTTCTTTCCAGATCTGGGTCTGGGGTCACCCGCCAGCCTCCACACCGAGGCCACGCTCTCAGCATAGCCCTCCTGACCTCACCCTACTCCTGGTTCTGACTCTTTCTCTTCTGCCTTTACTGGGATATTGAGGTGTCTTGTTCCTGTTTTGCTGTCTGTCTCTTTCAGGATTTGGAACTCTTTATAGTTTTACACTTTGTTTTTAGTTGACCTCACTGTCCAGTGTACACAGCGCAGTGTGATATCCCAGTCTGCATATTCAACAAGTGAGGATAAGATCGGGGTCATTGGCATATCTGTCACCCCAAACATTTATCTTTTCTGTGTGTGTACGGGGAACACACAAAGTTCTCTCCTAGCTATTTTGAAATGAACAGTGAAGCACCGTCCACAGAGCCCTCCATGTGGGGCTCTGTGACAATGGCAAAGCCAAGGGTTCACCCGGGCTGGCTCTGATGTCCCCAGGCCCAGTGGGCACAACCTGCTCCCACCCCTCAGTGTGGACAGAGCCGAGGAGAGCCACGCAGGGCCCCCTGCACCTCGTCTGTGGGGACCTCTCACCTCCCTGCCACCCCGACCCGCACACCTGCCCGCCCCCCAGCCCCCTCCCGCCCCCGCCTGGTCCCTGGCTTCCCTCCTTTCACCAGGTGCCAGCTGGCCATGTGCCCATCCCTCTCCTCTTGCCCGCCCGCCCTGGGCACAGACTCACAAAGGATGAGGAAGGGCCTGGGGTGGGCTGGCCGGGTGCCATGTGAACGCGGCCCTTGGGGCCCTCAGCTCCCCACACCGCGCTGCTAGACACCTGTGTAATGAGTGTCATTACTGGGGACCTACTGGGCAGGCCCTGGCTTGCCCCAACCACCCAGGCTGCAGAGGATGCTGGGATAGGGTGGGGTGGGAGCGGGGGTCCTGGAGACATCCCTGCCAGCCTCGACCCTAAAGCTCAGCAGACCCAACTTCCTGTCTTCCAAGCAGACTCCAAACCTCAGGCCCGTACAGTCTCCCAAGCTGACTTGGCAGGATGTAAAGAGGAGCCACACTTACTGAGCACCTACTACATGTCCATGGTGCTCAGAGCCAGCTACTGTGCCATCGTCTGTCGTGTGGCAGGTGCTGACCCCAAACACACCCTTACTTATCATCCACCTTCCTCCATCTGAGCATCACTGGGCACCTTCTGTGTCCCAAGCTCGGGGCTAACTGTATTTCAAACAGGAACTGATTTATCTGTATGACAGCTCGGAGGGAACCGCGATGGGCTCATTTCACAGATGAGGCTCAGGAAGGTGCAGCAACTCTCCAAGGTCACAGACAGGAAGTGAAGAGTCAGGAGCGGACTCAGGCCACCAGGATAGGATGTTTATCACTGCCATGTCCCCACCACTGGGTCCAGCGCCTGGCACCTAGTGGGTGCTCAAACCATATAGAATGAATGAATGAATGCAGATAAATGCAAGAGCGAAGGGTCTCTCCGTCATGGTGCTCTCTTTCCAGGTGCTGTTGACAGAAGGGGACACCAAAGCTCCCAGAGGTGAAGACCTTGGGCTGAGTCACACGGTGAGGAAGTCCCAGGACTGGAACAGGAGCCAGGCCAGGAGCTTGCGCCCCTCTGTCATCCTGCCCATGTCCCTAGCTCTTCTCCTGGCTGTCCCTGTCCTGGATGGTGGGTCCCGTGAGGACAACATGAGCCTGGGCTGGCCTCGGTCCTCTCAGGACACCTGCTACCCTGCCCAGGTTGCAACTCTGAAGCCACACAGTGAGCTTGGGCCCCATTCTGCTGATCCATAGCTGTCTTCCCACTTCCTGACTGTCAGGGGTTTTAGCTGAACCGGGACTCAGCATGTCCTTCTTGTCCCTACATTGTCTCCAAGCATCTGCCTGAGCCTCAGCCCTCCCGCTGAGTGGGCACAAAATCTGAATGTAGTCGTGGGTGAAGCTCTTCTATTGCCCTAAGTAGGTCATGTAGGTCCCCTCCCTGGTTGTGTCCCACAGGTGCTGTTGGCCCAGCCCAGAGCCCTTAGGCCACCCCAGCATCATCTCCGGTCTCTCCCTCATCCTGTCACTGACCTCCTCGCCTTTCCCAGAATCCTCCAGCTTTTCCCAGAGCTGTTCCCACCCCAGGGCCTTTGCACCTGCCATCTGAAGTTCCTATTGGATGGTTCTTCCTTTCCACACGGCCCAACCCTTCTCCTCACGTCCTTTCACCTCTCCAGAGAAGCCCTCTGAGCTGCCCAGCTCCCACACCCGCTGCTTGTCTCTGTGCCCTTGCCCTTGGTGGAGTTGCCATGTCTGCCTGCACCTTTGCCTGCCCATAGCCGTGTCCTCCAGCAGAACGGGGCAGAGGCTTGGTCAGTGGCCGGGTTCTCTGGGTCTGGTATCCCGCAGGTACTCACACAGTGCTTGTGGGATGAGAAAAGTCTCAAAGTGCTGCCTGCCCGGCTGCTCAACCCACACTGGGGGCTGGGAACCTAGAGGCCCCGCTTGTGCCAACGCGGTGCCCCTCAGAGCCCCAAAACCTGTCTGGTTCCCAGCCTCATAAAAACCACCGCCTGCACTTTGCCCTGGGGTGGCAGAGGGTGATGAAGATGGGGGCAGTGGGGCCGAAACAGAGCCCACTGTGCTCAGGAGAGCTGGACCAGAGAGCATGCCAGCTGTGGTGAACAGTCACAGAGCCCACCAGGGTCCAGGTGCAGGCTGGATGTGGGGAAACTGAGGCACAGTGCAGTGGCCACAGGACCAGGCTCTGCAGCCTGAGGAAGGAGGAGGTGTCAGGCTTTGAACTCCTGACACCCAGGTGCTACAGACAGCATTGGCATGGTGCCGAGTACTGTCCTAGCTGCCCAGTACCTTGGGTACAACTCAGTTTCCCCCACTGCAAAGCAGCTCGGAGACATGACGCCAGTCCTGCCACAAGGGAGCCATGTGGGGTCCGTCGTCTGCCTGGGTTCCCTCTGCTCGTGCCCATCCTGCCCCCTCAGGAGGATGTCTTCCCTGCCTCTGCCCCTCAGCTCCCCTTCTGCCACAGGGGTCCAACTGTCTCCGCCACGTGCTGGCACAGTTGAAGGTGTGCTTTGTCTGGGCGCCATCCACAGGGAGCACACCGTGAGCCCACAGGACCTCTCTGCACCGTGTGGTCATCCAGGGCAGCTCGATCATGCCAAGGTCACGGGACAAAGGTCCAGGGTCCTGGGTGGCCCTGGCAAGATGGGGATGTACCGGGGCGGGCGGCAGAGCAGCTGGGATAGGAGCTACAGCCGGCCAGGGTGACTCACCAGCTAGTTGGACTGGGGGCTGGGCTGCGGCCCCCCACGCGCCCCTCTGGGCTCTGCCTTGTGCCCAAAAGTGCTGTGTCATGCTCTGTCATGTGGCTCCGGGTCATTAATACCAGAGTTCTGGGAAGCTCAGGCCGAGTTCCCGGAAGGGGTCAGCCAGTTCAGTAAACAGATTGGCTGGTTCGCTGTCACAGCTGAGCCAGGCAGGCGGGCCCGCTGCTCAGGAAACAGGAGGAGAACTGGCATCCACGGGGGCAGAGGGACTGCCCCCTAGCCCTGTTTGGGACTGGCATCTCACAGGACAGCATGGCCCAGGCTTGGTACACAGAAAAGAAAACCAAGGTTCAGAGAGGGCAAGGCACTTGCCAAAAGTCACACAGCCATTCCAGAGTTCAAATCTCAAATTCTGGTGGTCTGGTCTGCTTCCTTGGCCGGAAGTCCTGATTCACTCCCATCCCACACTCATTCCTGGCTTAGAGCAGAGGGTATGCTGACAGGAGGCAAAGTTGGAAGGATACTGTTCACCCACAAGTATTGTCTTAGCCTGCAGCATTTCTTGAGCACCTACTATGTGCGAGGTACTGCCTTAAGTGTCCTTTGTGAGTTCACACTTTTGATGTGTATCCCCTTTCATCCAAAGAGTCAAAGATGTCATTTTAAGGCGCCTACTAAATGTCAGGCACTAAAGCCTCAGCAGCGTGCCCTCCTATGAGCCTCGTGCGGACCCTGTCAGGTGGGCCTGTCATCACCACAGCAGCGGAGGAAGCTGAGGTGGGGAAGGACACTCGGCTGGAACAGGGAGTTCAAACCCTCACTTGGCTGCTTCTCATCATGAGACCCAAAAGCGGCCTCATCTCTCTGAGCCTCGGTTTCCTCATCTGATCAATGGGGATTCTGGCATATCAAGGGCAGCCAGCGTAGATGGGAGCACAGGGCATTGTTAGACCCAATTGTTATATTCGCGTGTGCTCTGAGTTCAAGTCCCGTTGTGTGGCTTGCTGGTTGTGTAGCCTCGGACATGCTGCTTAACCTCTCTGGACCCTGTAAGGTGGGTGACACACTAGCACCTCCCACATGCAGCTGGCAAGGTCAGTGAGCTGGCCGGGCAGGGCACTAGATGTGGCGATTGTCGTTGTAGTTCACCTGGCATGGTGCCACTGGGAAGACTGGCATCATATCCTCTCTTGCTCCTCTGCAATCAGCACAGGGCCAGCCCACCTGCTCATGAAGGGTTCATCCTGGGAGCATTGTCCAGGTGCCCCCTCCCACCATCCCACCAGGCTCAGCGTGGACCCTCGTCCCTCTGCCTGCATGGGGACCCTGCGGCACCTGCCTCTCTCCCCAGGGCCACAGCACTGCGCACTCTGGTCCTGGCCCACCGTGCCCTGTCCCTCCCTGCCCCCACCCACCTGCCACTTCCTCCAGTACTCAGGGCTTGTCCCCTGTCCATCGACGCCAGCTATTTCTTTTCTTTTTTTGTATTTAGGACCGGGTCTACAGGGTCTCACTGTGTAGATTGGACTTGTAGTGATCCACTTGTTTATAGCCTCCCAAGTGCTGGGGTTACAGGAGCGGGCCACCATGCCCAGTCTCAATTGTCATCTCAACACGCCCCAGGGGCAGGGCTGGTTCAGCAGGCCCAGGGATGGAACTCCTGGCCCCTGTGTCTGCCTAAGCAGGCTCTTTAATCCACTGAGCTTTTTTTTTCCAATACCAAGGATTGAACTCAGGACCCTGCGCTTGCCAGGCAAGTGCTTATTCTACTAAGCTATCTCCCATGGGCTCCCCTGCTGAGCTAATTGGCTGGCCCTCATGCCAGCTATTTCTGCACAGTGTCTCCAGTTTTGTTGGCTATGACGCACAAACTCCACACAAGGATTTGGGAAGAAATTGTTTTGTATAGCCTCTAGATACTTAACAAAACCTGTGAAGTTAAACTTAATACATCTTTTCTGCAGTCAACCCTCACAAGTGATAGGGAATTTCTCAACTAGGATTTAGGAAAACTTCTGTGTTGTTGGAAAACTATCTGCAGATGAGGGGCAAACATTCCCTGGAGTACACCAGGCTCCCAAGGACGCCTGCCCAGAGCAGTGGGAAAGCAAATGAGCTGCTAACCATTTCAGAAGTAAGATTGTTAACTTTATTCATCCAGCTGATATGGGCCTCTTCCTCCCCCTGTGCAGTCTGAGCATCACCTAAGACCCCTCCTCCCAGCTCCTTCCCTCCGTCCCTCTGACATTCCCACCTCCTCACACCAGGGCATGCTCCTCTACCCCCAGTGCCCTCACCTGTCCTCAGCATGGGACACTTGGTAGAGCCAACTGTAGGCACCATCTCCACCCCGCTACCCTGCCTGGCTACCCCAGGGAGGCCAGCCTAGATCAGTTGCAGGCGCAGAATTCTCAAATGCATGGCCCTCACCCCTAGGCTGACCTGTGTGCATTTGTGCCCAAACATTTGCCCTAACATTTAAACAGCACTAGCTGGGCATAGTGGTGCATGCCTGCAGTTTCAGCACTCAAGAGGCTGAGGTAAGAGGATTGAAGTGACTTTAAGACCAGCCTGGGCTACACAGGGAGCTCAAGACCAGCCTAAATTATAAAGCAAGACTCAGACTCAACAAACAAAAACCTCTAGGTTTTACACCAGGCAACACTTAGGAGGACAGACTGAGGCAGGAGCATCAGGAGTCTAGGCCCAGCTTGGGCACCTTGGAGACCCAGCCTGAACCAGCCTCAGAATCAAAATTTGTAAGAAAGGCTGGGATGTAGCTTAATGCAAAGGCCCTGGGTTCAATCCCCAGTATCAAAAAAACAGAAGTAGGCTTCTGGTAACAATCCAACTAACAAGCTCTCAAGGAAAAGCCCCCACCCTGGGGTCCTCACCCGCTGCCATCCTTCACTGCCTGAGCGATGTCCCTTCTCACACTATCTGCAGTCTTCGGTTGTCACCACAGGGCAGGGCTGGGACCAGAGCCCCACACTGCAGGGCACAGCTTGCAGTAGAGGGATCGGGTTCAGAGTCACCAATGCCAAGGCTGAGAGCCAGGGTCACTGTCAGCCTGCACCACCTTGCACACGCTGGCCACAGGTTCTACCTCCCCGCAGGAAGGCCGCATTCCTCCTCCTGCCACACCCCCAGGCCCGAGCCCAGGCTGTGGAGACCCAGCTGGCTTGTCTGACCTCATCTGTCCCAGCCATCCCTGGCTCCCTCAGCCAAATCACTCCCTCTATCTGTTCCCAACTATGCAGCTTTTCCTTACCTCAGGGCCTTTGCATCTGCTGCTCCCAGCACCTGGAATAGACTGCCCCAAATATCAGCTTCCTTCAGGCTCAGGTCCTTCGTAGACTGCACATGCTGCAAAGCCCCCAGGAGCCTCACCCACCCTAGTCCCTATATGATACCTTCATAACCTCCGGGTTGTTTCCTCCCTTCCTGGGCCTTCAGAATATCAGTGCCACTTGGGCAGGGCATAGGTGCACCAGACGCTCGATAAATCCTCAAGCATGCAGAGAGCTCACGGCTCGGCCTACCAGGCTGCCTGGGCATTTGGATCTTAGCATGGTGGGGTTCAGTCACTGAGAGCCAGGAGGAGACCACAAAAGGCCGCTGTGGTCTGAAGCAGCCACAGAACTTCTACCCAGCACAAAGCGTGGCCCAAGGGGCTCACACCAGAGAGAGACCAGGAAAGCAAGAGAGCAGGAGCCTAGGCTGGGCAGGAAGCAGTGGAAGCCGAGGACAGGAGGCGCCAGAGGCCACGACTCTCAGCAGGGCCCAATCTCAGGGCTGCCTAGCACTAGAGATACCCTCAGCCCCCGGAGGCCAGTGCCCCACTGGGTCCTCACAGAGGGGACGGATTGCCTGAGACCCCGAGAGTAAAGAGGCTTCTGGAGGCCTCGAACTGCAGCTCAGAGAATAAAGGTGCACGATCTGGCTCAGAAAGGAGCCACGTGAAGTGAATTATTCAGTGAGAACTGAGTGCAAAACTTGACAATAAAGAATGGCCTTAGAGATTTGTCTAGGATGTCGTCTTGCACAGTAGGGACAGAACGATTGCGAAAATAAATTGATTTTCTCTTTGACTGAACATAATTATCACATAATTGCCGTGATGCACACAAACTGTTAGAATGGACACAGTGAAGCAAGCGTGGATATATTTAAATTTGTTTTCAACGAAATTGCGTGACAGCACAATGCAACGTCCTTCGCATTGTGTTTGACCTCCCTCGCATAATTACGGAGACATTTCTGCAAATGATTCAGTCAGCATTCTGACCACTGCCCCCAGACCCAGTCCCCTGCAGCCTCAGCAAAAGGAGTCAAGCGGGGCCGCACCCAGGATGGACTCCCGGGCAATCCCCTCCCCAACATTTCCAACTTCTGATTCATAAATCTGGCATGGAGGCTTGTGATTGGTGGACTCTGGTCACGTGGCCACAGGCAAGCTTCCCAGAGCGGCTCTGAGTCCCCTCTGGGCTCCTGCCTTTCTCCCACCCCCGCCTCTGACTCCTCAAAGTCCACAGGGTTCCTGTGGCCCATTCCAAGGCCGGAGAGGGTTCAGTCCCACACCTTTGGGTTTTAAAAGCCTGAAGAACTAGCACATCCCATTTTAGAAACAAATTAACAAAGCAGGCAAAAATTTGTTATGACTTTTAACAGCGAAGTGGCTAATTTGCCTGTTATAAAAGTGATTGCATATAAACAAACACTCCACGGAAACAAAAGCACGCCAGGTACCAGAAATACAGGCGACAAGGCTGATGTCAGTCCCCGAACGCACGCTCAGCGTCAATGGGAAAAATGACTGAAATGTTCATCTCCTAACGTGGTGACTGTGGGAGCTACAGGGAGGCAGGAGAAGCTGGTGCATGGGAACCCAAGCACCACTGAGGTGGAGGACAGAGCTCCGGGCAGAGCACAGGGCCCAGGTGTGGAGGGAGGCAGCCGGAGGGTAGACGAGCCCAGCTCTTCCAGAACCTTGGAAACCAGAAGGGGCCAAAGGGGCCACACAAAGCCACGGAGTTGGATTTTATTTGTTTGTAATTTGACTTTTTGGCCAGCATTTATACCTCAAGACTTTTTGCACACAACCTCGGACTCCAGCTGCTCTTAAGAAGTGGAAAGATTTGGGCCATGAGCCGGTTAAGAAGCAACCGTCCCCAGAGATGGGCTGGCTCTCTGCAGCTCACCCAAGCCCCCTCCAGCCACCTTGCCTGTCACAGCCCTCCTGGCCCAAGGCATCTCAGCTCTTGGGAAAGCCGGAGAACAGGGCTCTTTGCCCTGCAGCAGCGAGGAGAACAGCAGGAACTCGGTCTCCGCCCCTCCCCCAAGAAGGCCATTGTATCTCCAGGAGCCAAGGACCCTGGCCCCCCATCCCCAAGGAGTGAGCGAGAGGCCAGGTCAGCGAAGGCCCCGTCCTGTTTAGGTTTTGTGGTCTTGTGAGTAACCGAGTGGAAAAAAACAAGCTTGAAAAGATAACAATTACAACGAAATTAAATCAAATCAGGCCCGTGACTCATTTATGGAGCCGTAAAAACAGAAAACAAAAACAAGCTGGTTCTGGAGAAGTGAGGCCAGGATGAGGAGAGAGACGTCAGGAAGGAAAATGAGAGCAGCAGGCGGTCCCCAGGGACGGAGCATCATGCGGGAGGCAGCCCTGGAGAAGCCGGAACCGGGTCCCAGAGCCACAGGGCTGGCCCCAGGCATGGCCAGGGACACCCGGCGCCAGTGGGATGGGAGTCTAGGCCTCCCAAATGTCTCCACATTTGGGAGCATTGGCAGACCATTCTACAGAGGAGAAGACTGAGGCTTGGAGGAACCAAGGGACAGGACCCAGCTCACACAGCCAGCAAGTGGGAGACTGAGATTTGAACCCAGCTCCAAAGCCTGTGTTAGGACTCAATCCTTTCACTCAGAAAACAGTACCTGAGCCCCAGCCCTGTTCTAAAAAAACAAAGGGGCCAGAGTCCTGGATGCTGATCTGAACTTTTTAGGAGCCCCAAAGGCCAGAAATCAGATATTCTGCCCTCTCCCGGGTTTCACAGTCCCTGTCTGTGTGGTAACGGGGTCACATCAGCCAGTGTCTGAGGAAGGCCACAGGAGCCCCGTGGACCGGGCCCAGGGAAGCTGCCAAGCACTCTCTGCAGCTTCCCAGAAGCCTCTGCCAAGACGGATGAGGAGCCCGAGGCAGGGCCTGGGGGAGCTGCCCGGCAGGCCTGGGCTGGAGCGAGGTCATCCTGACCCCAGGGTGAGGCTGTGCAGGAGCTGGGAGCAGAGAGGCAAGGGCACCAGCTGGTGAGGGTCTGATTTGAGGGGGCCACGCTAACGGGCACTAGAAAGTGGCTGCCAGCAATAACACCAGTGCCTGGAGGCAGGGGGCAGGGCACGCTGTTGTCCCAGCATTCAAGAGGCCAGGGCAGGAGGATCACAAATCCAGCCTGGGCAGCTTTGTGACTTAGTGAGACCCTGCTTCACAATGTGGAAAAAAAAAAAGAAAATTAAAAGAGGACTGAAGGGCCGGCCAGATAGCCCAGCAGACTAAAGCACCTGCTTACACAGTGGCTGGGGTTCGATCCGCCCCCAGGGTGCACTGAGTCGGCGATTGAGACTGGGCATGGTGGCATGCGCCTATAATCCCAGCTCTTGGGAGATTGAAAGCAAGAGGATCACTACAAGTCGGATCTAAATAGTGAGAACCTGTAGACCCTGTACTAAATACATAGAAAAAAAGGAGGGACTGAGAACGGGCCCTGGTTCAAGCACCAAATAAAATACAGTAACACAAACACACCGAGTGAGAACCAAGTCCTCACTGTGCAGGACCTAGCGCCAGGCAATTCTTGTTTGTTCATTCACTCGCTCTCTCACTGATGGCTCTTTCTGCAGCAACTTCTTGGGCCAGGTGCTCTGTTTGCAGGCAGGAAACACAGTCATGACAGAGACAAAACTAGAGCTTCTTCCATTCTGGAAGGATCGACAATAAATAAGGAAAACTACAGTGCATCAGGCACCAGTTCAGCAAGGAGGGGATGTAGGAGCCACGGCCTCCCTGGCCTTGGGCAGGGCCCCAGAGGAGGTCCGAGAACAAGCCAGCCTCAGCCAAGAACTCTTGAGCAAAGGGGACACATGCAAAGGCCCGGGGGTGGGAAGCACCGGGCCATTTTGAGGAAGAGCCAGAGGCTGGTGTTGTAGGGATGTAGCACATCCTCCCCACAGCCAGGGGGCCAGGAACTATCATCATCTCCTCTTTCCGAAGAGGAAATTGAGGCTCAGAGAGGGGAAGTGACTTGCCCAGAGTCACACAGCCAGGAAGTAGCAGCACCAAGAACAGAATGCAAGTCAGGCTGAGCAGGGGCACGTCTCTGCTGACTGAGGCCTGGTGGTGTGACCAGGCTGCATGGTCCAAGGGTGGCTCCAGAGCGTGTCACCACCTCGGTCGAAGCTGTGGGTGGTAGATTGTGCAACCCAGCACCCTGCAGGGAGCCAAGCCCGGGCAGAGGCTGGGCTGGGGCCTGACCCGACCCTGGCCCACCCCAGGCTGAGCCCTGCCCTCACCCTGCCTCCAGCCTAGGGTCATCAGTGGACGTTCACTCATGCTTAGTCGTCAGTGGTTGCTAGGACCGGGCTTATTCTCATCCTTGGCTCTCGGAGCCGGGCTATGGAAGAAGCAGTTTTGCAGCAGCCTGGACTTCCTCAGATGTCAAAGAATAGGTTCACCCAGGTGGTCTCCAACTGCAACAGCAGAGAGAAGCATGCGCACTTGGGGAAGCATGCACCAGGCCTGCCTTGGGAGAGCCTCAGCCAACCAGGGACCCAGACAAGGCCACCTCAGCCTACTCACTTGTCTTGGGCTCAGCCCTAGCCTCCCAGCACCCCTCACCCTTCCTGCACCTTCCTCCGACTCTTGGCATGTGCTGCCCACACACCCAGAAGGCTTTACCTCTGCCACCTCCTCCATCTGTGAAGGAAAAATACAAGGTCAGGGGCGTGGTGCGAGGTCAGAGGGAAAGACCCGAGTCAGAGAAGGCTGTGAGGGCTGACATGGAGTGGAGACCTGAGGAGGCAGGGAGAGGCCATGTGATGCGTGGTGGCTGATGCTCCACACCAAGGGCACGGCATGTGCAAAGGCCCTGTGGTGCAAAGGCCCAGCCTGTGGAGGAGTAGCAAGAAGAACTCAGAGCTGGAGAGTGGGAGGAACTACCATCAACAGAGAAGGGGAGGCTTTACTGGGAAGTGGACCCCACGGGGCCTCAAGAGCTAAGGACTTGGGCTTCTGCTGAGAGAAATGGCACCCTGAAGGGGGGGTCTTGGCAGCAGAGGATCGGACCTGACTCTCTGGAGAACAGGCTCCAAGGCAGCAGAGGGAGGAGGTGGCTGGCACTGTCTGGACTAGGATGCCAGTGGCCAGGCCCAGGCTGGGGCCCAGGAGGTGGGAGATGCTGATGCTGGGGGTGTTTGGAAGGTGCAGCTTGGGGTGCAATCAGGCAGGGAAAGAGGAAGAACAGAGTCAGGGCAATTCCTGGGTTGGGGAGGACCTGGGGGTCTGGGAGGGAAGCTTGGGGGCCTGGAGTTGCTGAAATTAAGGCTCCTCTGGGTCCCCCCCTGGGTGTCTGGGAAATGGTCTAGGTTCGGGGAGAGGGTTGGAGAGGGTCTATCACTAGAGGAGGCTGGGATGGCATATCCTTCTCCTTTATCCTGGCACCAGGCCTGCCTTGGGAGAGCCCCGGGACATCCGGGGACCCTGGAGTGAGCCTGTGAGCATGCTTGGCCCTCCCGGACCTGTGGCTTCCCCCTGAACCCTGAGGGCAGCAGCCACACAGTCCCAGAAGCAGCCGCACAGTCCCAGAGGGCCTAGTGCCCGGTAGGCCAGAGGAAACTGGTGCAGGCTGACTCAGGGCTCCATCCGGGGAATCAGGCGCCAGGGGGTATAGGGAAAGGTGGATCTCTGGGCTGCCTCCTCCAGGTAGTGGGCACGTATCTCTCAGGATTCAGGGACATGGGAAAGGGCTCAGGGCAGACTGGAGCCCAAGGTCAGCAGGAGGGGCCTGGGCACAGGAACGAGCCCCTCTGTCACCCAGAGGCCAAGCATCCAGTGCTCCAGGGCTGAGACTTGGACAGGTTGGGATTTGAACCCAGGTCTTGTGAGACCAGATGTAGGGCTCTCTGAACTGCTGGGCCCCAAGACTATCTCAGAAGTGTGGCTGCAAGACCAGGGCCAGGGGGCCAACACTGGCACTGGTCATAGTTCAGTCCCTGGAGCCAGCCCCATGCCTGGGTCTGCACCTGTGCCCCTGGCTACAAGCCAAGTAGACAGGGAGCGGGACATGGGACAGAGACACAGGACAGACTGGGCAGGAGCAGGGCAGAGGGAGCCAGAGGCAGAGATACGGGGAGAGACCTCCCCTCCTGCTCTGGACCTCGGCCCTTCTCACCTGCACCCCCAGCCTCAGAAGCAACACCCCATCCCTGAGTTGTAATCCCCACTCAGGAGCTGACACCACGTGACACCACTAGGCCTTAGTCTCCCCATCCGGGCAGCTTCCCGGGGATGAGGTAGGGCATGGCCCCCTCCCTGGGCTCACCTCCCCGAGGAGTGGTCACTCACCATCTGTTCACTTAGCAAGCACTCCCTGAGTGCCTACTGTATGCCAGGTACTGTGCCAGGGAGGCAGCCATGGGCAGGGAAGATGGAAGTCCCTCCCCCGGGGGTGCTGGTTCTAGGGGAAGCAGGGTGCACAGGGAGGCAAGAGGGCAGAATGAGACCAGAGAGGTGAGCGACCCTCCAGCGGTCACACAGCGGAAGGGACAGAGGCAGTACACACAGATGGCTGAGCCCCTGCCACCCCAGGAGACCCCTGGCAGGGCTCAGGATAGAGACATCAGGGGGTGAGTGGGGCTGTGCCACAGCCTCAGTAGACAACAGGTTAAGGTCCTAGGGCCCCAGATAGGGTGACAGCCACACCCAGGCTCAGGGCTGGCCCACACAGCCTGCTGGGAACACACAGTCCTGGGGCTGGGAGGCTCAAAATAGCAATCCTAGGATCTGGGTTGGAGCCTGGAATGCCCCGGGCAGAACTCAGCCTCCAGGGGGGCCTGGCCCCAGACTGGCGTGGACACTGCCGCAGGTCCACTCATCATGGCCATGATCTCGAAAGGCACCAGGTCCAGCATCGGACCAACCCAGGCTCCTCTCCCAGTTTAATCTCAAACTAGATGTGTAGCCAGTCACATCCACGTCCTTATCTGTTGTCAACTAATAGAATTACTCATTCAGTCATTCAACAAACATTTTCTGAGAATGAACTCAAAATAAAAAATAAAAAAAGAGAATGAACTCCATGCTAATCACTGGGGACACATCAGAGAACTCAACAGGTAAAAACCCTTGAGTATGAATCATAGAACAACAACAAAAAAAAACCTACAGTACATCCAGCGGTGATGAGCACTCAGGGAAAATCAAGCAGAGGAGGAAACACTGTACTCTGGGCTGGGGGTAGAGGACAGGAAATAACTTCAATAAGGGGGTCTGCAGGGAGAGCCACCAGGGCAGCTGGGGAAGAGTGCTCCTGGCAGTGGGAACAACCAGTGCAAAGGCCCTGGGGCAGCACACGCAAGCTATTTCAGGGACAAGGAGAGGACAGAAGCTGGGAGGGTGTGTGAGGAGAGACAGAGTCACAGTGACCCTGGAGAGAGCTTGGCTACTTTTTCTCAGAGAGTGGGATTCCTGCGAAGCCCTGGGCAGGGGAAGACGGGGCCAGCGGGCAGTGCGCAGGAGCCCCCTTGGCTGCCTATGCAGGGGAATCCTGCAGGGGACCAGGGCTTGGGCACCCACAAGGATGTGCAGTGGTGGTGACACAGACCCAAGAAGGGCTGGGAGCCTGGGTCTGATGCAGGGTGGCTGCTGGCACCCACAGAGCAGAAACAGGAGGCGAGGCCAGAGGCGAGGGCAGAGGTGCCCCCACCCCTGTGCCTTGAGGAGCCGGGCAGGAAGTGGTAGTCAGGAGACCCAGCTTGGAGCCCACAGGCCCCACCCCACTGCATGGCATGCGGGTCCCGGCAGCCGCGGGCAGGGACAGCGCCCGCCCGGGAATGTCGGCCTCCAGGCCCGGCTGGACGGCGCCGAGGCCCCAGCGGGGTGGGTGTAGCCTGGCCACTGCCCTGCCCACACGCGGAATCTCCGCGGCCCAGTGAACAGGGTAAGTGGCCGTTTCAGCCCGGCCCAGAGGCCAAGGACCCCCTGCCTGCCCACCCTGGCCACGCACGTTCTGACCCCTCCTGCAGCTGCTCATGTCCCACTCAGGCAGATCTCCCCTGGCCACCTCGCCCCAGCCCTATGGCCCCCAGACAGCCGCTGCTTGGACATAGAGCTAGTCGGCAGGTGAAGCCCTGGACCAAGAGTCCGGGACCCGGGGTAGCCCCTGGCCCTGAGTCCTTCGCGTGCAAACTCCCCTCCTCACCTGCTCACTCTCTCCTTCCTGGATCACTAGTGTTTACTCGGCGCCTGCTGTAGTCAGGGCCCGAGCTGGGGGCCGGGTGAGCAGCAGTGAACAAAACAGGCCAACCCCCACCTGGTGATGGTGACATTCCCCTGGCAGGAGACTGCCCAAAACAGGATAAACAAGTGGGGTAATTTCTAGGGTGAGTGATAGGTTCTAGGAAGAAAGTGAGACATGAGGGATGTGGGGGCAGCCTGGGAACAAACAAGGAGCACCCCAGGAGACCTGCGGCAGAGCATGTGCAAAGGGCCTGGGGCTGCAGGTTAGCTGGTGCATTGTGGCACAGGGCTGAGGTCGCCATGGCTGTGTGGGAGTGGGGAAGAGAGAGCGTGGTGGCACCAGAGAGATGCAGGCAGCCCGGGACAAGTTGCAGATACTGCAGAGCCTCAGGGCTTCTGTGGGAACTTTGATTTCTGCTCTGAGAAAGGCGGGAGTCATGCAGGTCTCAGACCAGAGGCTGGGCAGATTGGACATGGGTTCCAGCATAGTCCCTCAGACTCAGCAGGGCAGAGGCATGGGGGGTCCATGAGGAGGATGGACGGAGAATGTTTCATCTGGGGAGGGCAGCATGGCTATGCAGATGGCCCCAGGATGCTGGCAGAGCTGCCTGGTAGGCCATGCCGTGGAGTCAGAGGGGAGGCCTGGCTGTGGGCCCCGGGCTGGCTGTGGAGCTGGGAACGCTTCTCACACAGGTAAAAGAAGAGCTCCTGTTCCCCGCCTGACTCAAGCCCAAAGTTGGTGCAAGGGTCCTGAGGCTGGGGCAGGCAGCTGGGACCTGAGGAACAGGAAGTGCCATGCATGGCCTCACCCCAGAGCCAGGGGGCATCGGCCCTCAGCCCTGGCACCCAGCACTCCTGCCTTGGTCTTGGGCTCAGCAGGAGCAGGGAAGGGCCATGAGGCCCCCTGTGTCCTCCCCACCCACCTAAGCTGGCTCCCCTTGGCCTCCATCCCCTCTGCTCCTTGTCACCCCCTAAATCCTTCTGAGGTGAAGCCAGCATCTCTCATCCCTCTCAGGCCCTGCTGTCACCTCCTGCTCCCCAGCCCTAACTGGTCAGTTTGTTCTCCTGGTGTACATTCCCTCTTCATAGGTAGAAGGGCCCGGGTGCCAAGGCATGGGGTGGCTCCAAGGTCACTTGTGAGGTTGGTGGCAGCTCAAGACTCAAACTCACCTGAGTCAAAGCCCTTGGGCCCTGCTGCTGGCTCAGGTCAGCCCCCAGGACCTGGCCAAGGCAAGGCCAGGGAAGTGACCCCAAAATACCACCAGGAGGAAGGCACTGAGCTGAGCAAAGGGAGAGCAGGTCGCCCCAGGAGGGCAGCCAGGGCTCTGTCCCCGGCAGGCAGGACAGTCATTCCCCTAGATTACGGGGACATGGCCCCCAGTAAACAAGTTCAGACCAGTGCCCCCAGTGGGACATCCCACGTGGGCAGCCACAGTCCCTGGCCACCCCCAGGGCCTTCTGTCCCTCTCTGTTCCCCACACTGCCTGCAGGGCACTGCCTCAGATCTTCTATTCCAGAAATAAGAGCCTAGAAACCAGGGTTGCACCAAATGGGGAAACTGAGGCCTTGGGGCACCACATGCCCTGACTGCCCAGCAGAGGGCAGCTGGATGCCTCTCCCTCCAGGCCTCCCAACTCCAGAGCAGCCTTTGCATGGGAGCAAACAGTGACCTTCGCTGGGGCAGAGCTGAGCTGCACGACCTTGCACAGGTCCTTCTGTCCCCTAGAGCTTCAGTTTCCTCATTAGGAGCCAGGCGGAGTGCACACACCTGCAATTGTAATGCTCAGAAAGCTGAGGCAGGAGGATCCCCAGCTGGCGGCCAGCATAGCAGCGTAGCGAGTACTGTGGTTACACAAGACAGTGCCCTGCACCTGGAAGCTGTGCCAATAAATGGCAGCTGTTACTACCATCACTGGCGTCTCCATGGCCGCCTGTGCCCACGCCTACTCTGTGGGGACAAGATAATGGCTAAAGAGCCTCCCCAGGGTCCCAGATCCCCCTACTTCTTGCTCAAGGCCTCCTGCACTTTGGGGAAATAGAGGAGAAGGAAGGGGCGGGGGCCAGTCAGGCCTGTGAGCGGTAACTGCGGGCAGTGACCTGTCCACCCGCCCGCCTGCCCATTCTACACGGGGATGCCTTATCTTGCACAACACAGGAAGGGGGTGGCCTGGACCCCGTGTCCACCCGGCTGCAGACGGGATGGGCCAGGGAGGCCCAGCCAGGCTTCCTGTGCGCTGGGCAAAAGGGGAAGTGAGGTCCGAGGTCACAGGGACATGCAGCAACCACCTCCCCTTCCGGCCCAACTGTGCTCCTGCCATGGCTCAGGGTCCCTGGTTCAAAGCCGGCCCTGCCACACACCAGCCGCATGACAGTGGGGAGCACAGCTCAGGCCTCAGTGGCCCACCACTGCTGGGGAGCACCCCTAAGCCCCCAGCCTCTTGGGGACATTGTCCTCATGTTCATTTCACAGATGGGGAAACCGGGGGTGTTCTCAGACTGTACCTCCTACGCCTGAGGACCGGGCACCCTGGGAGGGACCAGGCTCAGACCTACTGCATGCTAGAGATACAAAGGGAGCTCTGCATCCTGCCCTCCGTCCTGGCAGGCATTCCTAATCGATGCAGGAGCCCCTTCCCAAGAGCCCAGATGCAGCCCCACTCTGCTCTGCACCATATCCATCCACAAGGCCAGGTCCTTGATGAGAGAGGATGAGACCTGCCACATCCAGCCAACAATAGTCAACGTCAGGAAAAGTTGCCCAAGAGAGAGGCCAGCCCCTGGCAGGCCTGCTGGGCCCTGGTCTGTGGTCAGTTGCCATCTCCCTTCCAACATATCTCCCATAGCCAGGACACCTGGGGACAAACCTGGCCTGGAGAAGGCAGCACCACATGGGCCCCAGGCCATGGGTTGCAAATTGCCTCATGGACAGCTGAGGGCAAGAGGCGCAGGGACAGGGACATGGTACAAAGCTGGAGTGAGGAGCAGAGAGACGGGTGATGGCCTGCCTGGGGAGAAAGGGACCAGCAGTGGTGGGGAAAACCCAGTGGCCCAGAGCCCCTGGAAGGGCAAAGTGAAAGGAAAAATGAAAGCAAATGCAGAGCCCCAGCCCCCTGCTGGCCCCGGCCACCTGCCCTGAGTCACTGCCTCAGCCCAGGCCCAGCCTGGACATCTGCGGTCATCTCTAGCACTCGTCTTTCTCCCTTGCCCCCTATACACAGCCAGAGTATAGCCTTCCTGCTCTCCAGCCCCCAGGAGCACAGCCCAACCCCTGCTCATCTCTGTTCACCTCCTACACTGCGCTCCATCACTCAGACCTTAGAGAGAGCGTGGCCGCAGAGCTCCCCTCTGGACCCTTTCTTGGCCATTGCCCCCCAGTTTGCCCCAGGTGACTCCATCCGAGACTCAACACCTACCACCTCCCCCGACCCCTGCCCGCCCTACCCAGGGACCCTCTGGTGGGTGGGTAGATGGATGGCTGAGTGGGCTTTGGGGGACAGAGCCATATCTGAAGTGTCGCCTTTCCATTACCCCTGGGTCACACTGGACCCAGGCTGACCTCAGGCACCAGAATCTGCAGATGCCCAAATGTCACTGAATTTGCACAGAAACTGTGTCACTCCCCTGTAAGCTCTAAGTCAGTGATGGCGAGCCTTTGAGAGTTTTCAATGATAACAAGCAGCCCGCTGCAGCTCGTGTGCCACAGGTCTGCCAGCACTGCTCTAAAGCAGGTCTAGGTGACGGACACATGGAGACCCTGTAGGCATCGCTGTCATGCTGTGTTGTTCCAGGGAAAAAAGGCTGTGCGAGGTTTTAAACATATATTCTTTCCCAGTTTGCTTGGACCCGTAGATCCAGAACTTGTGGACTCAGAAGGACCACAAGAGGTGTTCGATAAGTATTTGTTTAAAGAAACCAAGAGGAAGCAGTTGAGGTCACTTAGAAAGCTCTCTCTGGGACTCTTGCCTTCCTACATGCTGGGGGAAAATGGGTTCTTCCTCACACACCAACCCTCCACTAGTGCCTGGGAAGAACTCTGATTGCAGCAGTAAAGGTGATCAATGGAGATGTCTGCCCCAGCCTAGGCTTGGTGGCAGGACAGCTTCTTCATTGCTGTCACCACAGCACCCAGCAATACAGCAAGTTCTTAATGGTGCTTGTTAAATGTCCCCGTGTGAGTTCAAATTACCTACTCCTTTCAGAAAAAAGCATCTTTAGCTTAACTATGCAACCAGCCATGGCTGCCTGCTAGCCCTTCCGGGAGAACCTACTGTGCGCTAACCCTGCAAACACTCTGAATAGATTCCCGTCCTCTACTTAGAAAAGAGGAAGTCGGGGTCCTAGTGTGGCTTGGTCGAAGTCACCAGCTGGGCCCAGCTGGCCCTGAAGTCCTCCAGGCACATGGCCTCCCAGCATGGGGCCAGGGTGCGGCCTCCCCCGCTTGCCCTCCCTCCAGTCCGGGCATCCCCAGCCTTCTTCCCGGGTACAAGGGATGAGGACAGGCAGCCCCTGCTTCCCCTTTGGGCCATGTCACAGGGCTGTGGTTAAACAGAATCCTCTCCTGGAGGTGGGCCCCGAGGCCCCACCCTCCTCATTCCCAGCTCAGACTCTGAGCTGACCAGGGGCCTTCAGAGCCCCCTTCCTCTTTTCTCTGGGGAGAGAGCGGCAGGACCTTGTGAAGATCTCTGAGACTCACTTTCTTGGTCTCACACTTGGGCTCCACCCTGGTGCCTTCAGGGGTTGATCTGCAGAAAGGTCCAGGAGGTAGCTCACGAGGCAGCCTGGGCCAGGGTGTCAAGGCAGCTCAAAGAGCTTGGACAACAACAGCCACACCCCGGCCAGGAAGGCAGAGGTGGGTAGAGGTGACCTATGCCCGACTCCCCCCAGTCCACTCCTCAGCATACCAGGGTTATACTCCCTGGCAGTCAGCCCTGCCCATGCCTCCCTTCCCTGTTCCTCACTCACCCTCATTCAGAGCCCTAGGCTCTTCTCATGCCTCCATTCCACCCCAGGGCCCTTGTACATGCCAAGCCCTTGTAAGGGGACACTGGTCCCTCCCCTTCTCATCTACCTGGTCTCTGCTCATTCCCTATTCCCAGCTCAACTTCTTCAAGGAAGCCTTTTGGACCACCATCCTCCTACCCCTCGTGGTAGGCCGCACACCACCTTGTCTCATCAGAGACATAAACCAATGCTTGCAGGGTTGGTTTGATTACCACCCTCCATGGGCTCAGAGCTTCCTGTAGGCCAGGACCACTGTTCCTCAGCCTCAAGGCTAGCTCTTCACTCACATTGCTGGATGAATGAAGGATGAATGCAGAATAAATGAAGGGAAAAGTGAGTCGCTCACCCTGACACCCCAAGGAAGAGGGCAAGGTTAGGCCCCCTACGTCGACCAGAACAGTCCCACTGGTAGCTTTAGGGTGTCAACACTGGGGTGCTTTAGGAATCCAACTCCACACAGCAGCAAAAGCAGACCTGGCATGGGGAGGGGTCCGGGCCTGGTGGACCCCGCAGCCTGGAGCTCTGCTTAAAGGCAGCCTTGCCACAACAGCACCTGAAGCAGCCGTGGTGTGCTCCCAGCGGGGACCCTAGGGGTAAGCAGAATTTATGGAGACAGATGGCTTGGGTGGGAAGCCCACATCCTTCCTGTGGAATCCCCAAGGGGAACTTGGCCACGAGATTGCCACCTTAGGGCAGTGTGTGCCGGGTGCTCCCACGCTGCACCACCGCCCAGCGTTTTCTGTCTGAGCAACAGACACAGAAAAAGCAATACACAGACAAACACTGGAGGAGATTTTCCCAGAGGAAACTCTGAAGATGGACTGAATTTCCTAAATTCACCTCTCCAAGTGGCCCTCTGCGAGTGCCTAAAGTCACTGTCACCCTGGGGCTTCCTGTTGCCCTGGCTCTGATCCACGTGGACTCAGCAGGTCTCCCTGAGGCCTGGCGTATGCCCTACATCCTCCACACAACCTTGCCTGGGTCACCCACAGACAGGGGGCACCTGGGCACCCGGACAGCATCCTCATAGAGCCACCCACAGGAGGAACTGGGGGTGTTGCCACCAGCGCACTGTGCATCTACTGTGTGCTGGGCCCCCCTGAGCAAGAAGCAGCCAGCTTCTGGGTTACCTTTGAGGCTAGCTGGGGCAGTGGGACACTCAGCTGAACACTAAACTGGTAAATACACAGGCATCTTGTCCCTCTGTCCAGGCAGGGCCAGCTCCAGGCCCTGTAGACATGGAACTCTGTGACTCCCAAGTCCCCTTCTCCAAACTGCTGCTGTGTTAGGAGCTGCGGAAGGTGGCACAACCTAGAAACCCACTAGATGACATCTGCCATCTACTACCACATAACCACCAGGCAGATGGTGAATACACTGGGTGGCTTAGGGAATCGAGGCAAGGAAGAAAGTCCAAACACAGCAGTGGCTTGGATCCGAGGATGCAGAACCCATGGGCTCCAAGGGCTACCCGCACAGGAAGCAAGCGCTCAGCAGAAACATAGCAGGGCTACGGGACAGAGGCCTAATTGACAGCTTAAACCAACTGCCGGGCAGACCATGGAGAGCGCACCCAGCAGAGGCAGCAACAGGGGAGAGGGAAGAGAGGGCTCGAGCCTGGCATGTTTGGGGGAGTGGGGAGGCTACTGCTCCTCAGCCACATCCTCCACACTCAGCCCGGGGCTCCGCTAGAGCTTACATTAGCCCAGCTCACAGCCTGTGCGGCCAAAGCCAGGAGAGGAGGGTGCTGCCAGGAGGACACAGGCCAACAGTGGCTGGGGACGCAGGGGAGGGCAGAGCCAGTGGGACTTAGGGACAGGTGGGGCCAGGGGACCAAGGGGCACTGCTTTCTGAGACAGAAGGACACGGCATCACTGACTGGGGACTGATGGACAGCCTGACACACTTGGGGAACCCATACCACAGCATAGAGCCCTCGGTGGCTGTGCTCCTGGATACAAACCCAGATGAATGAGGGAGAGTGGCCTCTAGGCAGGCCCAGGGAGGGCAGAGAAAGCCCAGGCAACCTAGGGTCAGGCTCAGTGAGACTCCCACAGGTGGCAGGCCCACCATGCCCACCATCTTCCACATCCACATTTCTTTGGAACAGTCAAAGAGGCTGGATCCCAGCTGGTCTAAGTCAGCCATGGGAATTCCCTTCTGGACATGTCATTCCGTTATCCCATGGGACACCAGGGGATATCTGTGAAAGGCATCCAAAACATGTTGTCCTCCATAAAAGAGTGAGATGCTGGAGTAGAAAACCCCTTTTTCTGTCCCCCACGCCCCATCTAGGGTAGAATGTGATTATGAGACATGATACCCAGTGCCACTAC
This sequence comes from Tympanoctomys barrerae, assembly GCA_002564285.1. NCBI lineage: Eukaryota > Metazoa > Chordata > Mammalia > Rodentia > Octodontidae > Tympanoctomys > Tympanoctomys barrerae. Next base: position 29,768 of record NDGN011485632.1, read on the forward strand.
AGCTATGAGGGGCCGTGAGGAGAAAAGCAGGGCCGACGCCAGCCTAGAGCCAGGACCAGCCCCAGATCACACTTCTTGCTGTCAAGTGTAGCTACAGGGCTTTCCCGCTGCAGTGGCAGAAGACAGCCTCCCTGAGACAAAAGGAACATAGAAGCAAAGCCTGAAATGAGAGGAAACGGAGGGAGGGAGGGGCGAGAAGGTGGAGAAGGAGCCGGACACATCCAGGACCCCGGCCTGCGCGTACAGCTGGCTCCAAAGTTGGGGTGGCCGGCGGCAGACAGCAGCGCTCACTGACAAGCATGGCTGCTGCTGAGTGTCCATCCGCACCGAGCCACGGCCAGGCTGTGGGCATCCATGCCCACATGGTCCTCATGCTGCTCCTTCCATGTCCCCCCAAGTCCAGCCATCTGAGCCTCACCGAGTCCCTCCATCCTCGGGGCCCGCTCACTCCAAGGCCCGCTTGCTGCAGTTCTTTGTCCCCGTGCTGCAAGTGCGTGGCCTCACTTCCCACGGGGTAAAGGGCACTAACGGCAACCCAGCTCCTGTGTGTGGGGCCCAGGAAAGGCCCTCAGCTGGGGCTGGGCTGCTGGGCCACCGCGGCTGTCACTCACACAGGACTGGTCCTGCCCTGCTGCAGCCCCTCACCCACCCAGGCCCGGAGTGAGCCCAGGAGCCCGGATCCCAGGGCCAGAGCTGAAGGAGGCAGAGTGCAGGCCTCCACCGCCACCACCACCACCACCACTACCACCGCACCCTGTGCCCCTGGCTCACCAGGTGCCCCACCCAGGCCACTGCCACCTCTGAGGCCCCATTGTTCCTGCCTGGCTCAGCTCCAGGCTGTGACCCGCCCGGGCGCCCTGCCTGCCATCCCACAAGCCCAGGCCCAGGGCCTTCCAGTCCTTGTTAGGCCACTTCCCAGCCCTGACATCTGGGTGCTTCCCCTCTGACACCTGGGGCCTATGTGGGATGACAAGACCCTGTGAGTTTGGGGGTGACAGTGTCCCCAGCATGTAGTGTACATGGGGGAAGCCTGGTCCCACAACCTCTATCTCCCACAGGCCTGGAGCAGCAGCGGCGGAGCCAGGCTGGGAGCACAGAATGGGAGTCCCAGGCCAGGACCCTGTTTACAACCTGCTGTGTAACCGTGGGCAGGCTGTGGGTGTCTCTGAGCCCCAAAATGAGGGGAACAAGCAGTGGCTCCCACTCAGGAAACAGAGGGCAGGGGTGGAGCCAAGTTTTCTTTTCTTTTTTTTTAATTTTCAGCACAAAGGGCTTGAATGAAAACCAGCCACAGACAGAGGATCCCATTGTGAAGGTGCTCAAGACTCCCGGGCAGGCGGAAGAGCAGCGTCCTGGGTGTTGGGCTGGGTAAACAGAGGCTGGAGCTCTGGCCAGAGAAACTGACAGGCAAGGGACAGGTGGGGGATGGGGAAGTCCACCCCAACTTTGTCTCTGGGTGCAAATGGGCAGCCCACTTGCCCCTCTGAACCTCAGTTTCCACCTGCAAAGTCTCAGGACTGGCTTCTCCCTCCCACAGCCAGGGTGAGCCACGACGACCCGACACTCACTGGCCGTGTGGCTTGGGGTTAGGCGCTGCCCCTCTCTGTGCCTTGGTTTCCCCATCAGGAAGTTGGAAGCCATAACGCAACTATCGTGCCAGGAGGACAGAGCATAGGAAATAGCAGCGAGGATTCTTGCCCTCTGCTGACCACATCTCCTGAGCTTGGCCAGTGTGTGCAGGAGCAGGTGCGGCTGAAAAACCCTCACAGAAGGACCTTGGGAAGGGACTCCCGGCAGGAGGCGGGGCTCTGGGATGCTGCCCCTCCCCACCCCTAAACCTCCCAGGTACTGGGTCCAGCATGGTGGGAGCCTGACTGGTGGAGGACGCAGTTTCCCACATGACTATGAGACCAGGGGGACTCTGAGGACGCAGGGTGGACTTCCTGGAGGAAGCAGTCACGGGCAGAAATGACCTCTCTTGAGCACCGAAGTAACCGCAGAAGACTTTCTTCTCGTGCACCTATTCTACAGACATGGTCAGAGATCCCATGGGCTGCCGAGGTCATAAGCAAAGACTGCAGAATTGCAAACCACAAAGTGTCCCATGGCCCCTGGACAGGGCCCTCCACCAGCAAACTCGGCCCTGCCTGCAGCCTCTATCACCCAGCCATATGGGCCCAACACAGCCTCTGTGAAGCCTTCCCTTCTCCGCCTCAGCCCTGGCTTGGCCCCTCACTCTGCTGCAGGCAGGAAGAGCCTGACCACCTCTCCTGAATCTCAGAGCTCACCTTGCTGGGTCCTCCCAGCTCCACGGGCCGTGGCTTCCTAGAGGGAAAAGCGGGAGGCCGGGCTGTGCAGGATTCAGACCTGCTCACCTCCACCCATTCTGTGGAAGTTAGGAGTTAAGGGTCAGTTTGCTGTCTGTGAAATGGGGACCACACCGTCCTCTTGCTCCTGGTGGGCAGAGGTGGAAGGGGCTACAGTCTGTCAGGGCACCTGCTGCCATTGTCACTTCTATTGTCATTGCTGTCTTGGGCCCCACGCCTCGAAGTCCCTCCAGGCTTCCTGTAATGAAATTAGCTTGCCAAGGTCTCAGCCCTGGGCCGGATAGCTCTCTTAATCTCACTCCCCTCCCCAGGAAAGGAGAATGCCCCTGGAGCCCCTCTGGTGACTGCAGCAGCTGAGGTAACCTGAATCTCCACAGCCAACCTGGGCCCAGGTCCTCCGGTCCCCCACAGGTTGCTCTGTTTGTCCAACCCCAAACCAGGGCTGGCAGGAACTCAATGCTGCACATTGTCCCGTCCAGCCCCCACCCCCACCCCCAGCCNCTTCCTTAAGCTGGGGATCCGGCCCCAGGAGGCATCGAGGGGAAACCAGAAACCCAGCCTCCTCTGCACACTTTGCGCCTGTTACCCATCAAACCTTCCCAACCGCCCCGAGCAGAAAGGCTCACACTGCCCATCTTCCAGGCGGGAAGGCTGAGGGCTGAACAGCTCGATTGTCACTTGTGTTCATGCAGCTGGAAGTGACGGGGAGCTCGGGTCAGGCTGGATCGGGACTCTTCCCCAGGAGGGTGCCTGGGAGCCCTGGGCCCTCAGCCAGCTCTGGGGAAGGACTTAGGCCATCTGACTGTGAAGCGCTTTTTGGGCAATCAGTGTTCAGTCCCCAGGAGTTTAAAGTCCAAAACTTGAAGGCACAGGTTGCAAGCAGCTGGGAAAGGAGCTAAGACAGGCTGAGTCCTTGTGGCCCCGGCCAAGAGGCCAGGACTGAAAATAGAGCTGCATCCAGGGCCGTGTGTCTGCTCATCTCTGCTGCAAGGAGCCAAAATCCGCCACCACCTCTGGGAGACCAGCCGGGCACAAGCAGGCCCTGCCAGGTGTTCTCCCGCTCTCTCTACAGCTGCTGCCTTCCGCTCCGCATCTGTGCAGGAGCCACCACCTGCTCCTGAGATGGGCCGGCCTGCAGGGAGGGACCACCCTTTTGAGTCCTCTTCCTAGAACCATCCTTCCTCGGGTCTCAGCTCCTGCCTGGTAGTGGCCGCTCTGCCTCGCCAGCTCCCACGAGGGCTGCCCTGGCTCAGCACGTGCCTCGGTGGCTTCCTGACCCTGCTCACACCTTTGCACAGGATACTTTCCTTACACTCTCTGAAGGGCCCCAACTCACTGCTGGAATCTGAAATAAACAGGGGAAAAGGTTGACATTGACAGGCACTGGGGACCCGGGACACATTACACCTTCCAGGGTCGAGGTTGGTGCAGTTGGAAGTTTACCTAATGACAGAATAAGACAGCAAAGAGAAAGAAAGCTCTGCAGTCGGGGAGCACATGGCCCCCAGCCCAGCCGTGGGCCACAGGCACCGCCCCGATCTTCCTCCCCTCCCTTCCCATCACTTCTTTCCTCATGGCTTGGCACCTCCCCCTCAAAATGGGACACACAAAGCTTGGTGAGGATGGGGACACACAGTGGTGGAGGTGTCAGGACCACCACAGGAAAGAGCCAGCTCCTCCCTGCAGGTCCAAGCCTGAGACTCTATAACACAGAGGAAATTTGGCCCCACCAGGCCCTTGTATGTGGGGGTGGGATTGGGGGAACATCTTCACTGAACACCAGTCTTGGGAATTCCCTCCTTCCTTCCAAACCTCAGCTTCTCCATCTGACCAGAGCCCTGCCCAGCTCTTCCTGCAGAGGAAAGTTGCAGGGGCAGGGCGGTATTTTGTCCTCTGTGTGCTGGTCTGACAGCTACACAGTGACTCTGATTTGTCACATGCTCCATCCAGAGCCCCGGCGTGCATGCGTGTTCAGTCCTGCTCGGGCTAACAGCTGTGTTCTCACATCGCTACCCGTGAGCACGAAAATCCTATATAACTGTGTCCGCTGGCACAAAGGACCTCTTCATTGGTTATTTCTCTTACAAAATCCGGATCGTATCATATGCACCTTTTTCTGTGTCTTGTGTTTCCCTGTGACAATCCCCCACAGAACATGCACTGGGGCCCAAATGGCGGGAAGGCTGCTGTTCACCTCGGCTGGAGGGTGCCGCCGCCAGGTGCAACGGCGTGGAGCCGGGGGAGATAGGGCGAGGGGTGGCTGAGGAGGAGAGCAGGGCTTCTCTGGGGCGTGACAGTGTTGGATCGAGGCAAGAGATGGTGGCTGCACAATACTGTCGATGAACTGATGTCACAGAGCTGTCTGCTTCAGCAGTTAATTCCTTAAAGGTTAATTTAAAGCATTACTCCACATCATGTGAATTTTACCCCAATCTAAAAGCATGAAATACCTGTGAGCAGGCACAGGGGCCAGGGGTTCAATCCCCAGGCCTGCTGTACTGGCCCTGCCCCCGGGGAGCACTGAGATAGCAATTGAGACTGGGTGTGGTGGCCTGTGCCTGCAATCCCAGGAAGGATTAAACAGGCGGGTCACTATGAGTCCACTCTAGGAGTGAGACCCTGAACACCCTGTAGATCCTTCCTTAAATACAAAAATAACTAAAAGCATGAAATATACAAATACATATTCTTCCTCCTTAAAACCAAGCTAGAATAGTATACATACCACAATTTTCTTTAATTTTTTTCAATTAAAAATAAATGTTAAGGCTGGGGGGGAGGGGACAGTGCACCCCTGTAATCCCAGGATTCTGAGGCTGAGATCACTGAGAATTCGAGACCAGCCTGAGCTGTCTAGTGAACCCAAGGCCAGCCTGAACTGCATAGCCACAGCCTGTCTCAAAAAACCAAATAAATAAATAAATTCTAAAGGAAAAACACTCCTATGACCAAGTACTTTTAAACAAGCAAACAAAAAAAGAAACACTAGTGGAAAGAACCATGAACCCTTCTATTTTTTTTCCCCTTCTTTTTTGTGTTTTTGGTTGTGGGTTTTTTTTGTTTTTTGTTTTTTGGGGGTTTGGTTTTTTGTTGTTGTATTTTGTTTTTGTTTTCTTTATTGAGGTCTGGGCATTGTCACTTATATAATGATCACTGTCTTGGGGGCCGCACCCAATAGCCCCTCTGTGCTTCCAGCAATGGGACCTCTATACTGACAGTACACCCCTAGACCTTTCTTTTATTTTGAGATGGTCTCACTAAGTCACTAAACTTACCCAGACTAAGCTGAGACTTGTAATTTCCCTGCCTCAGCCTCCTAAGTTGCTGAGGTTTCTGGCATGCACCACTGAGACCTTTTTAGTTGCTGTGTAATACTCCATACTGTGGCTACAACAGAAGGAAGAGATCTGTTTCCCCAAAATGACATCATGGCTTTTCATCCAGGCTCTTTCCACCATTCCCTCCCCCTCACACACATAGGCACCAGGCACTTTATTACGAACAAGGCTTTATTCCACCCTTATCCAAACCCAATACTTCTCCCCCATTTTTCAGACGAGAAAATGAAGGCACAAGAGGAGGGAGCCAAGAAACACTAGAGCCAGAGCCAGGCTTGGGCTCCGTGCTTGCTGAGAACACAGCAGTAAACAAGATCCACGCAGGCCCCGATCTCCCATGAGGATGCCAGCTGAGAAACAAGATGATTCACAGGCTGTGTGCCCTGTTCCCACCTCAGGGATGCAGAAGAGCTGACAGCCAGGAAGGCCCTGATGGGAAGGGCCAGGCATGAGGAGAGGCAGCGGCTTCATCCTCTGGGAACAGCATTCAGAGCAGAGGGAACAGCGGGTGCAAAGGCCCGGAGGCGGGGCGCTCTGAGGAACAGGGGAGCTCATCCATGCGGCTCAGGAGGGGCTGGCATAGAGCAGGAGATGGGGTAGCATCAGAGGCTGGTGGTTAGTAGGGTGAATGCCAGGGAGGGTGCCCTGGAGGAGGGGATGTTGGAGCCCGGGTGAGGAGAAGGTAAGTAGGAGCGGAAGTTGGCTGCAGATGGGGAAAGACAGCATCCTGGGCTGGGGGACGGCACCGGCAGAGACCCTGACCGCAGTAGAAGCTCGCGTTTATCAAAGAAGAACCCACCACGTGCCCAATTCAGGCAGACAGTGCTGTCCCCAAACCAGGGGCCACGCCCACCCCCAACAGGATTCACTGTCGAGGTCCCCACCCAACCACCACTGCCACAGACTTCTCTGTCCCCCTACAGGGGATAAAATAATAAGTGTATTTGGCATAGAAATAGAGGGGTAGTGCCACAGATTTAACTCAGCTTGCCTGGCGAACATGAAGTCCTGAGCTCTGTTGCCAGTACTGACTCTAAACAGCATGAATTGAGGGCTTACTGCATAAGCAACCAACACGGTCCCAGGGCCCAGGGATCCAGTGGCAGCCCCAGACCTGATCCCTACTTTTGGAGTTGATGCTTGAAGGACAGAAGCCGCCCATCGGAGGGTGGGCAGGGTGCTCTCTTGGGGTGCCCAGGCCCTAAAAGGAGGCAGCAGGCAGGAGTGGCACGGAAAGGCCAGGAACCAGCCAGAGCCCTTGGGAGCACAGAAGCCAGAGAGCTGGGGGTGGCGGTGGGGGCACCACGCAGGCATCTGGGTGAGGGGGACCCCTGGGAGTCCCTGAGCAGAGAAGAGACATGGTGGATCCCTGCTGCAGGCGAGGAACTGGTGGACAGAAGCAGAGCTGGGAGGAAGTGAAGCCAAAGGCCAGATAACCTTCGGGAGAAGAAAGGATTCCGGGCCAAGGCGCTGCGTCTGAAATTTCTGCTCATTCGCAGAGGCCCTCACACCCCTCTTCTGAGGGTCAACCCCAGCTCCCGGCCCCCTCTCTGAGGATTCCCTGAGCTGACTGTTCCCTCTCTGAAAGGCCACAGGTGGGAAAGGAAAGAGAAGGATGAGGAGGGAGGATGGCCACTCCCTCAGTGGCAGAACCACATTTGCCTTCCCCAGACTCCCAGAATGCACTTCGGGGATGGCGCTCTGCCGTGAGGTGAGGACCATTGCCTCTTTAGGAAACACCAGAGTGAGGGATTCCTTCCGCCAGAGCCCAGAGGCAGAAATGCCGATACGTGATCGCCTGCCATTCCTGGGTGCCAGCACCATGGGAAGCACTTCCAGGCATTATTTCTATTTTTACGAATTGTCATTTGTGGGTTTGAGTTACAAAGCCAAGAGACTCATTTTCTTTTCTTTTTTAAAGGAGAGAGAAGAGAAGGGAGAGGAAAGGGCTTCTAGCTTTACAGAAATATATAACTCACTCATGTCAGATCATGCAGGCCTCCTTGTCTTCCCTGGAGACGCCAGGCCTGGCCTACCCCAGGGCCTTTGCATTTGCTGTCCCCTATTTGTGGAGTGTTCTTGCCCAAAGAGCCATCCACACAGTGCCTCCTGCCTGCTCTCCTGACTGAGCAGCAGCCCCTCTGCCACCCACACCCACACCCACGGCTTCCCCACCGCACCTAGTGCTGCCTGGCATTGTATGAGTCCACTGTGTCCCTACCACCTGTGGGACATCAGTCCTGTGGCTGCAGGGCTTTTGCCTGTTGTGTCCCTGCTGGATGTTCCTGGCACACAGCAGAAACATGCGTCTGACTGAAAACACAGCTCCTTGGGGAGAGGAGGCGGCAGCAGCGGGCTCTCACACACCCTGCACACAGTAGGTATTTGTATCATGAATGGACAGGTGGACAGAGGGACAGAGATGTGGCTGGGACTGGGACATTAGGAAACGGCAGATATGAAAGCAAAGAAGGCAGAGCAGAGAAACAAGAGAAGGAAACACCACTGGTCTAAGCTCCCAAGTGCCTGTCCTTTCCTAGCACCCACCTCAGAGATGAGCTTCTTTAATCCCCTCAAGGGCCCCAGGAAGATGGTTTTGTTTTAAGCCTATTTTCCAGACAAGGAAACTGGGGCTGAGCAAGGGCAGAACTTTCTCTGGTTCCATGGTCAAGAAGGGGCAACTCAGGTCTGGTCTGCAAAGCACCTACTGTGTGCAGCAGGTGCCACACTGAGTGGACCAGAGGGGACCTGGGCCCAGGACTCATAGAGAGAAATAAATGGAGGGTCCACATTTGGACGTGAAATTTCTTGCTAGTCAGTGTTGGCAAGCAAATGAGCATTTTAGAACACATTGGCAAAGGAAGGGTATCTGAAAGCTTGGGATGTAGGGGGAGCAAGACATCATGGGGGACAGACAGAGGTTTCCTGGAGGAGGTGGAAGAGGCTGGGCCTTGCGCCTGCTGGAGGAGAGGCCTTGGGTGAAGAGCAGCGAGAAGGGCCTTGGGCTGGGTCAGCCTCCAGCCTCGCTGAGGGGAACTTGCAGGCCAGCACAGGCAGAAGAGGTCCCACAGGTCCGGAGAGATTCCCACTAGCAGTCCCCCAGGCAGATGCTGCGGGCGCCCACCCTCCCCAGCTTCCTCTCCTCCACCCCAGGGCTTTTGGGGAGCTTCTGTACTGCCTGGGACATTTTCCCTCCAGTCCCTGGGTCCAGTGAACTTCCCACCCCCCTCAGCACCAGCTGGAGGGAGGTGCTGTGCACGGTGGCGGTGCTGGTGGCCGTGGTGGTGGCCCTCTCCACGCTGGCAGCCACAGGCCCAGCACCACCTTCCTGGGCTGCTTGCTGGAGACAGCACAGCCTCAAGCAGAACACAGCTGAAAATCAAAACAGAAAAGCACCAGCTTCAAGGGAACTCAGGACACTGGCGCTGAAAGGCCCTGAAATACAAAGCCCTACCAGCCAGTCAGATATGCGACCACTGCTGTCTCCTTTGGCTGTGTGCAAATACTATTTCATGTGATGCGACTGAGTGGAGTCTGGAGGCTGTCTCCCCACTTCCTAGGGAGGACTCAGAGAGCCACCATGCAGGGCCACCCTGAGGCCTAAAGCAGTGAGTGGCAAGCTCAGAAAGCAGGCAGCACATGGTAGACACCAGAGAAGTGGCCAAGTGCTAATTAAGGCTATCAGCTGAGAGGCACAGCACCATCGGGTCACGGAACAAAGCACAGGGCACTGGACACAAAAGCACAGGCGCTTGTTCAGTTAAATAAAGATCAGAGGTGGCAGCACATGGACATGCTGTGCTACATGGCCATGTGGCTGAGGCTGAGCACATACCTTGCTTTGTCAGCTGAAAAGACCTACAATAAACTATCAGCCCAGTCACAATGTGCACTCTTGGTCCTCAGATCTTGGTGGCTAATACCGACTCCTGAGAAAGCACCTGGGCCCCTGGGCCAGCTAGCTGGTTCCAGCCCTGCAGCATCTACCTGCAGCCCCTCATGGTGCTGGCAGGCAAGGCCGGCCCCAAAGCCAGCCACAGCAATGGAGTCTGTCCCAGGGGCTGGCCAACTGGGAGAGTGCCCTATGGCCCAGGCATGAGTGACCTGAACGGAAAAATTTTATAAAGAGCACTGAGGCTGGGAGCTGGACTCGGGGGTACAGCACTTGTCCAGCATACGTCCCAGCACTGCCAAATCAAAGCAAAATAAGGCAATAGTATTGGATTGTAGCCTGGAGTATAAAAAACAGTATGAGCCCTTGCTGAAATAGAGGGTGGGTGGGATGGATGGATGGATGGATGGATGGATGGATGGGTGGGTGGGTGGGTGGGTGAATGGGTGGATGCATGGATGGGTGGGTGGGTGAATGGGTGGATGCATGGATGGGTGGGTGGGTGGGTGGATGGGTAGGTGGGTGGATGGGTGGATGCATGGATGGGTGGGTGGGTGGGTGGATGGGTAGGTGGGTGGATGGGTGGTTGGGGAAGAACAGAATTCCAAATAGTTTAGAGACCCCACCCGCAGCAGAAGGCAGGAGCGGAAGATGGATCCCAAGGTGAAAGCAGCCTGCGGCAACTCCTTTCCAAACAGCACGGCACCAGTAGAGGACAAAAGCAGGACGTAGCCAAGTGTGGAGATGCACCCCTACGATTCCAGCACTGAGAAGCCTGAGCAGGAGGATCACTGAGAGCTCAAGGCCAGCCTGCCCTACATAGTGAGACCCTGCCTCAAGAAAAAGGAGATGGACTTTACAGAGAAGACAGGTGATAAACAGTTCCTTGACCTGGTGCCCAAGGCCAGCATCCACAGCCACAAGCCAGCTGACAGCGCATCCCCTGGATGTGCTCCGCCGATGACAGCCTTGTATCTCAGAGATCTTCCTCCCCAGATCTGGGGCCTGGTCTCATCCTGCAAAGCCCCACACAAAAGGCAGGTCCTGACCAGACTCCTTGGGACTGCCAAGGTTGTCCAAGGGACAAGAGGAGCCTGCAAGGTCATGACAGCTGACGAGAGGGGGCATCTTAGATGGGACCCTGGACCAGAAACAGGAAGTAGGTTAACAAAGTAAATCTAAATAAACTATGGCTCTGGTGAGCGCATCAGCAGTGGTTGGGTATTGTCATAGGTGCAGCTGATTAAAATATTGAGAGGGAAAGAAGGTATAAGGTTTCATCTTTCCAATTATTCTGTAAATCTGATGTATTCTGTTCTGTTTTTCAGTACTGGGGATTGAACCCAGAGCCTTCGCACTGAACTGCGCTTCTGGCCCTTTTCTGTCTCATTCCGAGACAGTTTCTCGTTGGCAGACTTGTGACTCCCAGAGTGCTGGGCTTGCGTGCATGCGCCACCACGCACCACTCCTGCTTCTAGAACTGACATGAAAAGGTGCAGCCTGCCCCTGCAGGCCGAGTTCCATCTGGCACACTCCCACAGCCCAGGGACAGCCTTCTCAAAGCAGCTGATGTATCTCTGACCCGCGCTTCTCTGCAGCTCTGCCAGCCATCTGAGACCTCTGAGCTGGAGTCTACAGACCCCCGGGGGTCACCTGTCTGCTGACAGTGGGGCTGTCCTCAAGCCCCTTGTGCAGCAGGATTGAGGCTGGAGCCCCAGGACCAGGTCTCCTGTCCTGGGGTCCCTTGTTAATCTCTCATAGAAGGCCACTGCTCCCCCAACCCTGGCGGCTGTCGCTGCTGGCCCACAGTCTCGGGAACTGTGACTAAATCCCAGCGGGGTTCTTTCTGTCCCCCGTGTTTGCTGATTCCATCATCTCATGCCAGATTCCTGCAGGGGATCCTATCTAAGAAGCCGCCCTGAGTCCCCACCCAGGTAGCTGCCAAGACAGAATGGGGAGCACCTCCTAGACTCAGGGCCCCCACTCATGTCACTTCCTGGCCCAAGGACAACACACCCAATCTGGGAAGAAAGAGAAAAAGGGAGGCACAGAACAAGACACCCATTTCTCAGAAAGTCTGGGTTAGGGGTCAGGGGGCCTGGGTTCAAGTCCTGCATTGGCCTGACTCATAGTGTCACCTTTACGCACTCACTTCCCCTTGTCTGGACCTCAGGTTCCTCATCTGGAGTCAGGGGTGAGACCAGCTGATCTCTTGAGAGTTCCCCAACTGACACGGTGCTGTTGAAATCAGGGCTGCTCAGAGTCCGGCGACCACGGCTGCATTTGCAACTAACAAACACACATTCGCAACTATCAACACCAAGCCAACCCCTAACCACTAGGGAAGCAATCCCCTCGCCACCTTCTGCGAGAAGCAATCTGCCAGGAGGTAAGGACAGGTGCTGTCCCCTGGGTGTCTGTTCCAAAGTGCCCGGCTCTGCTCTGGCTGTGAATCACGATGAGTTTGCACTCTGTATTGTAGTCACTCCTGACTTTGGTCTTTGTTTATAATAATTACCCTTGGGATGAAATCCTAATTCCTCATCCCAGCCTCTAAAGTCCCAAAGCATCCACTCCCTCTCTAGCCTCTCCCTCTCCCATCTTTCAGCCAGAGGCCGCCCCACTGTCCTTTGCACAGGCTGTGGCTGCCACAGGGCCTTTGCCTCTGCGGCTCCCTCCACCTGCCACACCTGTCTCTCAGGTTGCAGCTAGCTGTGCTCAGGACGCTCCCAGGTTGCTATGAACAGTATCCCTGCTTGCTTCTCACCAAGCCTCCCTTCTCAGCCTGTACCGGGATCCGAACAACATTGCTTCCATGGCCAGAATCCCAGTAGACAGCCTGCTCTGAGAAGGTGGGAGTCTTGTCGCTTTTTCTACAATGCAGTATCAGCACGCTGCCAGGGCCTGACACGTAGTGGGGTCTCTCTAAAGCCTAGTTCAATAAATGGTGAATGAATGGAAGATGCTGGAATATGAGGTCCCCATCATCAGCCCTGTCTGCATTTATTGAGCACCCACTACATGCCCAACTGCACTGCTGTTCCACCCCTGGCAGTGCGGTCTCCATTTTGCACGTGGGGAGACCGCGGCTCCAGGCCTACAGCCACACAGGCAGAGCTGGCCTTAACCCAGGCCTGGCTTCTGCTGTCTGAGCTCCTCTCACCCTGCCGGGTTCCCTGGTGAGACACGAGGTGGGGTGCAAGCCTGCCCCTGTGCACACACATACACCCTGTCTCCCAGACACCTCCCTGTCCCACTGCCTGGTGGAGCCCCTAGGGCTGGTACAGGAGCCGAGCCAGAGGGCAACCTGGCCCTGAGCCACTGGGACCCAGAACTAGGTGCAGAGCAAAGCAGGTAGATGGGTGCTGTGTGGGGGATGCAGCCCCTCACCCCAAGTGAGCACCCCTACCTCAGCCCAGATTTAGTCTCCCCAACTGCTCAGTGGCCCAGTGGCTGCAGACTAGAGGGTACTGGGGACAGGAGTTTGCAGCCCCACATTTCAGGCAGTCCAAGTGAGCCAAGAGGGACCCCACGCCAACTCAGGCAAGGATAGGGGGTGGCAACCCAGGAATTCAGGTGCACAGCCCCTTTCCTTGGGTGGCGCTAAGCCCCACCCAAGTCCCGACTCCCTCTCCAAGCCTTCTGCAGGCCACCGCGCCAGCGCTGGCTTGTACTGTGGCGCAGAGCTGAAGCTGGTACCCAGCACCTGTCCAAGAGGCCTCTGGTGGGCAGGAAGCCAGCCCAGAGGCCAATAACCAAAAGGCATCCTGTATCCCTGAGCCTGAATCCCTTTTGAACACTTGCCCACTGTGTGTCCTCAGGAAAGTCTCTCACGCTCTCTGGGCCTCTAGAGAATTCCCAGTGGGGAACTGTGTTTCCCGCTCTGGATGGGTGAGACCCTGCCTGGCACCCAAGCGCACAGCGGATTCAAGTGGACACTTCCCAGGTTTGAGCTTTGCTCTGGGAATAGGGAGTAGGATGGGTCCCCTGCGGCCAGGAAAGCCCCAGCCCCTGCTCGCCCACAGAGGTGGTGCTGCTCTGCCAGGCTGGGTTGTGGGTGGGAGCCTGGCACAGAGCTGCAGGGGAGGGTACCCGGGCAAGGGGCAGCCATTACATCGCTCGAGTCCCCCTTAGACGTCCTGTCTGAGCCCAAATGCCACCTCTCCCGAGGGGCCCTTCCTACCTGCTCCCCCCCACCCACCCCGTGTCCACCTGACAGCAGTGCCATCCCTTCCACAACCGAGCCCAAGCTTCTGCCTGTTTATTGTTCGCCTCCCTGCCAAGCTCCCCCGGGGCAGGGACGAGGCCTGCACTGTTCACTGCTCTATCCCCAGAGCCCAGCACAATAGCTGGCATGCAGCAGAGACTTAATGACACAGTGAGCACCATGTGAGCATACAGCCCCACCCCTCTGTGCCTCAGTTTCCTTATCTGTAAAAGGAACATTGGAACGCAACCCACCCTGCTGAGTTCGTGCGAAATTCCAGCGAGTTATGCTCGCTCGGTAAAAACCCTAGAAACACGACGAGAAGGACATGAGCCGGCGTGTGTTAAGGCCCAGAATAGCTTCCTGCCTTGTGAACAGGTCGGGAGGTAAACACAAAGTGTGACGAAGGAGTAAAGAGACTTGAAGATGCACACATTTGGGACAGCAAATAGATCCCCACGTTGCATAAATTTAAATGCCGGTGGTTGTCGCCTACATTTCATGTTTGCTTCTACCTTTCCCCAAAATTTTAGTCTGGTAAATCTTAAATTCATAGTAAATCAACAGAACAATGCAATGCATACCTCAATCCCCCAGTTACCCTTCTACCCTGTTCTCTCTCTCTCTCTCTCTCTCTCTCTCTCTCTCTCTCTCTAGCTGGAACAAGAAGGATGAGTTGTACTTTTCTTTTTCTCTTTTTTTTCCTGATCCACTTAGGAGCAGTTGAAAACACCGAGAAAATGTAGCCCTAAATTTCTCAGCTGTTGAGGTTCTTTTTTCAATCTCTGACTCAGCTGGAGTATGAATTCTCTAGACCAATTGTAACTGGTTCTGTGATCTTATAAATCTATAATTCCACAGATCTACTAATCCCCAAATCCTTCAGCCTGAAAATATTTGGTTTTAGAAACCAGCCCCTACTGGCCCTCAGTGTCCACAGGGGTCTACATTCTGTCTCTGGATGTTCGGATTCTTGGTACTCTGCTGGGGCTCAGTCGGTGCACACTGCCCGGGGGCTGACTTTCTCCCTTGGCCTGGATATTGACATGCTAGTGGGTGCCTCTGACTCTGATTCCCAGAAGCCAGTGCCTGGGACAGGAAAGGGGGAAAACCCAGCCGCTCCAACCAAGGCCAAGCCCCAAAGGCGTCGAGTGGCATGGAGGCCCAGGGTGACACCCACCAGCCCGGTGGGGATGCACATGCCCACCTCAGGCCTGCTGGGTGAGGGGCAGATGGGTGGCCCCCACCCCCGCCTGCCGTGGAGCAATCGGCTGAGTCACCCCCACCCCATGACTTGCCTGCCCGCCACACTGAGGCCTGTAATTATGGCCGCCGCCTCCTCCTCCCAGGCTGTTCTTATCGCCCATCAGACAGGCAAGGAAGAGGGTGCCCGGAGTCCCACAGACACGCTGCTCCTGGCTCGTTGGCACGAGATGCAGGCATGCTGGGCTCTGGGATAAGCTTAGGGCCCCCAGATGCCCCATCTCCATCCCAGTGGCCCTGCCTGGGAGACCACATTCAGGCCGAGTTCCAGAAAGTATGAAGAGCTCAAGGGATGCTCAGAGAGACCCTTGCATGGTACCTCGGTGATGGCTGGCAGCCAGACCAGCCAGTGAGTGCTGGGGAGGAGGTGGGGACAGGATGGGTAGGATGGGTCCCCAGAGGGCTCTGACAGGGAGTCAGAGACAGCTGACAGTAGCAAACTCTTTACCTGCTCGCCTCTTCCCCGCACCAGCTGCCTCTGGTCTTGGGAAAGGAGTTCTAGTACCCATTCTACCGATGGGGAAACTGAGGTTCAGTGATGCTCTGGAGCAACCTCCATCCTCCAGGGTAGGCTGCAGGGTGCACTGCCAGGGAGAGTGGGCATCCCTCCAACCCTAACAAGATGGGATAGCAGAGCAAGACGGTGTGGCCAGCAGGGAAAGGCAGCCCAGACACACCCAGAACTAAGCCCTCTGTGCCTTAGTTTCCCCAGCTGTCAGCTGGGGATAGTCAATGCCCATCACTCCTTGTTATCACAAGGATGAAACTCAGCTGCCAGAGAGACCCTTCCTTGAGGCAGCAAGGTAGAGGACAGGGGTAGGGTGTGACTATGTTCCCCATCTCCCACACCCACACAGCTGGTCCCCACAGCTGTCCCCACACTGAGCAGGGTCCCAGGAATCCCCAGCCCCCACCTCAGAGATGCAGGCCCGGCAGCACAGCTCAGGGCCTGCAGGGGGCTGGGAGCTTTGCAATCGTTAATAATTCCTTCCTCCCTGTCCCTGACCCAGACCCGCTCGACCAGTCTCCCCACCAAGCCAGAGCAGAGTGCAGGCCTGACATTTGAACCACTGACTCTCCTGCCTCCTCTGGACAAGGTCTGAGCCTGGATGCAGCCGGGGAGAAGCACACACAAGAAGCACGTCCAGGTCATGATTGGCCTCTCCGATTCCAGGTCCTGGCACAGTGGCCAGGCTGCTGGGCAAGTGACTCGATGCTCTTCTTGGACAGAGAGACAGAGAGGCAGAGAGGCAGAGATAGAGGCAGAGGCAGGGGCAGAGCCAGAGGCAGAGTCTTGGTAGACGGCTGGAATACTTTGTTGAATGGGCAGGCGTGGGGCTCTGCACCAAGCCTGGGCTCTGGAGTCATGTCCTAGCTCTGCACCTGACTTTCTTTGTGGCCTCGAGTAAGTCGTTACCTACTTCATTTTCTCATCTACAAAATGCAGTGATGAATCGCCACACAGGAGTGAGTAGGGTGGAAAAGCCCCAGGCTTGGGCCTACAGGGGCACTTGGGGGAGCATTTTCCAGGTGGGGCCCACATGCCAGCCAGAACGAACCACACCATGACAGATCTTGAGACCACAAGGGGCAAAGCCCACAGGTCCAGCCCCACCCCAACCACATCCAAAAGCCCTCTCAATATTGTGGCTCCACCCTGGAAGTTGGGGGCCCCAAGCACCCAGTGTACCTGCCAGATTGCACCGGTGCCCAGCTCAGGTCGGAGGCATGGAGAGGCGCAGGGGCCCAGGCTAGACTAGAAAGGGGAAAGGCTATAGTACGGTATCCGGGACCTCCCAGCTCCCATCACCCTGGGCAACATCTGCACACTCCACAGTCCAAACCCGTGCTGCAACCCTGTAGCTGTGTGACTGTGTGTGAACTGCTGTGCCTTTCTGCCCCTTGGTGTACCTGTCTGTAGAATGGGACAGTGACCTAAAATAACGTTTTTGGAGACAGAGTCTTACTACATAGTTCACGATGGCCTTGAACCCACTTATGTAGCCCAAGCTGGCCTTGAACTTGTGGTGATCCTCCTGTCTCAGCAGCCCGAGTGCTGAGATTACAGGTGTGCACCAACATGCCTGGCTGAGTAACCTAAAATTGGCTCAAGTTTAGATATAGCAGGAACCTGCAAAGCACTTAGCACGGCACCTAGCTCATGGGAGGCGTGCAGTACATAGATGCTGAACGCCTTTCTGTAGCTACCAGATAATTTTACACTCCATGCTCTTTGCTCTGTCTGACGGGTCCAACTCCATACTTCATTTTATACAAACTCCTATGCATCCCTTTAGGTCTTACCCAAATAGTCCGTGCTCTGAGAAGCTATCCCTGACCCCCCATTACACATACACAAAAGCCACCTCTCTTGGGCTCCCTGATGCCTCCCATGGCCATCTCCTCCCAGAGCCTGGCCCCACTGGAGTTAAGTGAGCTAAGACCCGGGAGCCCACTAGCAGATTTCTGAGTCTTCTTCCTTTTCTCTCTTCTTGTATGATTTCAACCAAAAACAGACCACGAAAATCCCAGCATATGTGGAAAGAACTTAAGAGGCTCCGGCCAAATTCTGAAAATGTTCTCAGGCTGCCACCAGAGGCGAAAGACAGGGCAGATCCCCAAACGTACCCTTCCGAGTTGAGAATTCTTTTAGTCAAATGAGTGATAAATTATGGGGGGGGGGGCCTGCAAGGTCAGCCAGCCTGCAGCAGCCTTGAGAGCAGTTGGCCAGAGAGAGGCTGCGAAGAAGGGTGGGAAGCGCAGCGCCTGCCATCTGTGTGGTGAAGGGCAAGGAGCAGGGAGGCAGGCACAGGGCCTTGGTTTGTTTATGCCTTCATAAACAGCCCTGGCACACAGTGGCCACGGGGGGGGGGGCAGGCGGAGGCGGGGGCAGGCCAAGGTAGGGACCTGCCTTTTCCTCTGTCCTCTTGGCTGCTGTCAGGCCCTGTAGCACTCACTCCCAGACCCTATTCAAAAATAAGATGTGAACAAAAGGGCCGGGATGTTGGAAGTCACCAGTCCCAGCACTAGACCCCAGGCCAGGCAAGAACACTGCGCAACACCCTCCTCTGATGGGCCATCCTGCCTTGAATGCCCCCAGTGACAGGGAGCTGGGCACTTTAGCAGGCAGTTAATTCCTCCTGGGGCAGCTTGGAAAGGCACTAGAGCCACACGCAGGCGCCTTTCTCTCACTCCCAGAAGCAGGCAATGATGCGAGCTGCTGTCTATGGACCTGCTCCGAGGCCCCGCCTTCCTGGGGCCCAGGCAGAAGGTAGGCAGAGTGGCAGGGTGTGCTCTGCTGTGACTCAGTCCCCATGGGTGCCCGGGGCACAACCAGCTTCCCAGGACACAGTGCTGTGACTCAGGGCCATGCAGAAAGGCCAACGCAGGTGGCAGCTGGCAGCCCACCAACTTGCCCACGCCTTTCTGAGCCTTGAACCCCAGCAGCACCTCTGTGGCAGGCAGACTCCCTGCAGTCCCCTCAGAGAAGGGCATGGTGGGAGAGCAAGTCTCAGAGAGAGGCCAGAGTTCCTTCTGTTTCCTGCTGTGTCCCCAGAGCCACCAGGACAGGCAAGCAGCAATGGGTGTTCATAGGAGTGAGCTCTTGGCCTTTGCCCACCATCCAGCTTGGAGGGCCCTGCTAGATTTCACACTGTCACCTCCAGAACCTCAACCTCGACAAGAGCCTCACACCTCGCTGCGCAGGGCCCTGGGAACCACATGGCTGGTCCCAGGCCTGGCAGCCACCAGGGCTACTTACGGGTAAAGGAAGGGTTAGAGGCATGCCGCCTTCTCAGGCTCCTCTCATACTGAGACACGAAACTGAGGAGGTGACCAGACTCCCCAAGACCACCCAGCAGGGCCTCAGACCCAGACAGTGACCTTCTCCCAACAGCCCTGCAGGGAAGCTGGTCTGCTGGGGAACCTCCGGGAGCCAGGCCCAGCGGCAAGCTCTGCTTTCCATTGGAGCTACTCCGTGCCCTTTTCCCAGCTAGGGAAACTGAGGCCCAGCTCAGGGCAGGAACTGGGCCAGCTTGGCAAGGGTACCCGCCTGGGAGGTGGCCTGGCCTGGTGCCCGGGCAGGGGGCGGGGGCCTCCGTGAATCGCTCCTCAGTCCCCGCCGACCACAAGCCGGTTGGGTGAAAGGCGGCTGCTCCCCGCCCGCTTCCCCGCCAACGTGGGCTCGAACAATGGGCCTTTGTGCCCTGCGTAGGCGGGTCGTCAAGGTGCGCAGCCCTGGCCCGGGGCCTGGCCACGGCCTCCACTAGGGCAAGGGGCCAGGCAGGGGGTCCGCGGGGGCCGGGAGCCAAGCACACGCGGAGTGAGGCCACCCCTGAGGCTCGTACCGGGAATGAAAGGAGAGCACAGAGAGGGCGCTGAGCAGCAGGGCCACACAGCGCCAGGGCCTCAGAGGCCAGCTAGGAAGCCAGGCAGCAGGCCCCTTCCATGTCGCCTGAGTGTGCCTGCGGCTGAAATGTGCCCTAGGGGCTCAGCGGAACCCTCGCTCTTCCCACCATCTTACCCATGCCCCTCTTTCTCTGGGCCTCAGCCCAAAGCCCCCCATCTCTGGGAGGCCCCCAGGTTGCGTCAGCTGCAGCATCGCTAGGAAAATGTCGCCCCCTCACAGGGCCCCCCACAGGCTCTGGACCCCCCCCCCAACAGGATTGTGAGCCCTGCGGGGAGTCACCTGGCCAGGTGGGCGCTGCCACGAGTCCCTGAGTTCCAGGAGAAAACAATGAGGGGGCGGAGCTCACTGGCGTCACCCCTGGGCTGCAGGAAAGCAAGCTAGCGAGCAAGCGAGCCAGCGTGGTTGGAGGCCAAAGGAGCCTGGTGATCTCTGGCCCAGGCCTGTGCAGTAGCCACAAGGGGACGATGAGGGCGAGAGCCCAAGTCCTGCCCGCTGGCCCCCCACCTTCAGCTAACAGCGGCAGTGACCCTGACGGCGACTGCCAGGTACTGAGCGCTGTGTGGGCAGAAGGCCTCTCATCGTCACAGACTCCCTGAGAAGCAGGATCTCCATTTCACCAATGAGGAAACTGAGGCTCAGGGAGGCAACTCGCCAAAGCTCACCGGCTGGTGAGTGGGTCCCAGTGCCGCCAGAGTCCAGCAGATGTCTGTTTCTCAACCCTCGTGGCCGCTGGCCCGGAAGGGCCATATCCCCCAATTTGGGGGTTCTATTTTTTTTTGAGGCAGGCTCTCCCTATGTAACCCAGGGTGGCCTTGAACTCAAAGCAATCCTCCTGCTTCAGCCTCCCAAGTGCTGAGATTACAGACATGTGCCACCACACCTAGTAAGTGTCCCCAAATCACAGATGGGGACTGAAGCCTAAGTAGCAAAGTCACACGGCCAGGAGGTAGGAGCAGGATCCCACCGCAGCACCTGTCTCTGAGTCCCAACCTTGTTTCTTGTCTCCTTCATGACAGCCAGCTTCCCAGTGTCCCTCAAGTCCATCTGCAGCACCAAGTCCTTACCCTCACCTCCAGTCTCGATGGAGCCCACTGCCCTGGTGGCATTGCCCAACACGAGATGGAGAAAGAACCCTCACAGGCAGGAGCCTGGAGAGAGTGTCCAGGGTGGCATGCTCGCATGACAGAGGCTATAGAGAGAAGGGACAGGTACGCTGGGCCACCCGGCCATTGGGACTACCTGGGGAAGGAATGGTGGGTAGAAAGAGGCAAACCGTGGGGACAAGTGTCTAAGCGATGCCATCTGTGTACACTGGCCACAGCCAAAGCAGCTCCCAACTCCCAGGGGCACATGCGCACATGCATGTGTGTGTGTGTGTGTGTGTGTGTGTGTGTCCAGAAATAGAGAGATTGGCCTAATCACCATCACTGCACCAGGTAATGACCCCATTCCTGGACACACTGGAGGCAGAGCTGCCCACCCCCACGCCCCCACAGAAGCCAAGCACAAGGGCATTAAAGCAGTGCTGCCCCGAGTAGAGGGAGCCGGAAGCGACCCACATCTCCACCACAGGAGGGCCGCGGGGTGCCCTGCACCCCACCTTCCCACAGAACACACAGAGCAGCAGAGAGAGACACAAACGCAGGACAAAACTTCAAGCCGCACAAACAGCATCACCTGCTCTGGGCACCTGTGGGGGCAGGAAATGTCCCATGTCCTGACCTGCTGGTGACCCCACTGCCACTAGCTTGCACACTTCCAATGTGTGCATTTTTCTGTGTGAAATTTAAACATCCATCAGGCAAACAGTAGGAGGATAAAGACAGCATGGGCATTGCGAATGCCTGCTCCATAACCTGAAAGAGGTAGAGGTGGGCAGGGCCGTGCCGGAAGGAGGGGTCGCTGGACTGAGGAGTTCTCTCTCTTCACCTAAGGCTTGGCTGCATTTTATTACCCATTAGACTCTCTGGATGTCTTAAAACCAAACCACAAGCAAAAGCCATTTCTACGGTCTACCTGTCCCACTCCAGAATGTACAATGGCTCCCTACTGCCTCCCGGCTGAGGCCCACCCTCCTCTGCTTGCCAATCAAGCTCTCATCCCGGGCCTCAACCTGTCTTTCCAGCCCGTGCGCCCGTCCCTCCCCACCAGCCAGGCTGGTCTCCTCTCTCTTCCCCTAACACGCCTCAAACATTCCCGTCTCCACGCCTGTCCTCCCACCTGGAATGCCCTCTCCAGCCCGGTCTCCTTGCTCTGTGCAGGCACTATGCCCAGTTCCTGGGGCTATTAACTCCTGAGATCTGGGGCCCAGTCGTGGGGAAATTGGGG
>NDGN011485639.1:0-11498 GCA_002564285.1 Tympanoctomys barrerae
TTTGCCAAGCTTGTTCCAAGTAGGTGCTTTAGACCACTGAGCCATCTCACCAGCCCCTGGAAACGATTCTTGACCTCAGACAGCACCCAGTTTATAGTTGGGGCACAAATATAATAACTGGTAATTATATGGCTATTTGACAAGTCCAGAAACAGAAGTGAATACAATGGTCAGAAACTACCTAATATACTTTGTTTATTTCGGAGCAAATTCTCATTTTCAGCCCATTACTCTGAATAATCAAGATAATCTGTAATTGTGATTTTTGGCAATTAACTTATAAACCATTTGCTAGTTGTTAAAGTATTAAGCCTCAAATAAACACAAAAGCTCTATTTGAGTAATTTTTGAGATGACAATAATCTATTTTTGATTGGTAAAAGTATCAAAGGCCTTATATAATTCTGAGAGCTCCACCTTAAATACATATACCAAACACATAAAAAACACTTGAAGCCTTTAAGTAGTGAGCATTGATTATTTGGAAGGAACAGTTTTCATCTAAGACACGTCCCATCATACTTCCAACTTAGAATGAGGCAAGTGATGGAGCCTGTCAAGTAAGAGCAAAGCTGTATGAAAGGAAAAAGTTTGTATATTATAATATCGGTTTTATAAAAATGAAATAACAAAAGTTTGCCTATGCTTAGAAAAATTATCAAGATGACTTCATAGCAAACTGCTAGCCAAAATTATTCTGGGTAGAGAAAGACTAGCATTATAAATGAGCCTGATATTTTATGCCATTTACTGCCATAAAACTGTTCTTCAATTGTGAATTGGTATGACTTTTGTAGTTAGAAGAAAAAGCTACGCAGCCACCTTAAAAGAAGCTGACACATGCCTATGCCTATCTGTAATACACACTTATTCTTTTTTCTTTGGC
Organism: Tympanoctomys barrerae; assembly: GCA_002564285.1. NCBI lineage: Eukaryota > Metazoa > Chordata > Mammalia > Rodentia > Octodontidae > Tympanoctomys > Tympanoctomys barrerae. The sequence goes on from NDGN011485639.1 coordinate 887, forward strand.
TGGCTCAAGCTGCCTTAAGGGCAGGTCTGGTAAGGCAGGTGGAGCTGGGGATCGAACCACGGTATCCTGAGCCTGTGTTTGCATAAGCGGGTGCTTAAACAACTGAGCTAACCAGCAGGCCCCCTACACACTTATTCTTGAAGATCTACAGATCATCTCACTGCACCCTCAGCTCAAAAGTACCCCATTACTTCCACAAGGCAAGGGCACCTTGTTGGTCTTCCCTGTTCAGTAGGTTTCTTAACAAACCCAAAGTGCCCTCCCCATTGTTAAGTAATGTACTGTCTAGGGCTACCTCTAGCCACCCACTAACCCTACAATACACCCTCCAGTGTAGCTAATTCGTCTCCTTGTTGTCCCAGGATCCTTCCATCTATATGCTTGCTAGTTGCAGAGACATCTCTTCTGTGGAATGGGTTTCCTTCTGTCTGTGCCCAGCTCAAGCCCCACCTCTGCCACGAAGTACTCTGTGACCCATCAGTTCCTTCTCCTTTCCATAGCTACAGCCATTACAATCTAGATGTACAATTGCTTATTTCATTACATACTAGGCCTTTAATACTATCTGTATACCTATTAACTTAAACATCAACAAATAATGACAGGGCCGGGGAAATAGCTCAGTGGAATAAGCGCTTGCCTGACATGTGCAAGGGTCTGAGTTCAATCCCTGGTTCCACAAAAACGAAAACAAAAAAATAAATAATGAAAACTTGCCTCCAGTTTTACTTATAAGAGGTGGCTCATTAGCCATTCTATGTCACTTCTTGGATGTGTTTGTTTTGTGTTAGACTTCTATGAGGCATAGGTCAAGGATACAGGATTTGGAGTCAGGGCATGAAGCTTAGCTCTAGTACATTCTCTTTTTATGACATGAACTGACCGTTTCACTCCTCAGAGCCTGGGTTGCCTTCTTTAAAAAAAAAATGAGACTAATCATTTGTATCTCTGATTCATTGGACATATTAAGAAGGAAGACAAATTAATCAGTAGAATTCAACAAATAAAAATAATTATTTTTTATCACTCAGGAATTAAACAAGGAGACATGCACAGGCATTATGTAAACCAGAATGGGTGATCTTCAAAGCAGTCAATGGGAAAAAAAAACTAGCAATGCTAAAGTCCAAGATGAAAGGTTTAGAAGGTTCTGTTGCTCAGTGTGGCAGTCACTGCAGTTCTGGTGGGGACTCAGATGAAAATAAAAGATGACATAAAGGGAGTGACTTCTGCAAGTCATCTAAGAATATTTTGTGTCCCTGGGGAAGCCATAGAACCTAGTCCTGGAATGACTTCTCCAAGAGCAGTGTGCTGACACCTGAAACCTTAGCTGGGCTCAGCAGTCTCAATCACATACGCTTCCTTGGGTTGAGTATTCGTGGCAGTAGCTTTTCTCTCCCTGGGCCATCAACAGTAAGGGACTAACCACAGCACAGAGAAAGCACATCCACTGTCATGGTTCAGATCTAAAATATCCCTTCAATGTCAACACATGTTCAGAGCTGGGGCTTCTGGGAAGACAACTGGGTGGTGGGGGAACTACGCTTATTGGTGCATTCATCCATTCAGTTCAGAGCTGAATTTGCTCCTAGGGGGTGGGGCCTGGTCAGAAGGGCACAGTCACTGGGGTGTGACCTGAAAGGCTGTTTTCTGGTCCTTGGCCCCTCCTTTCTCTTGCTCTGATTCCTGACTGCAATTGGTTGAACTGCTTTCCTCTATCATGTCCTCCTACCAAGTCAGGGAGGTCTTGAGCCCAGCCAACTATGCACTGACAGAATTCTTTGAAGCTATAAAGCAAAACCAATCACTTCTTTAATGTGTGAGTGCTGGATACTTTGTCTCAGGGACAAGAAAAGTTGACTAATACATCCTCCACCAGAACACTTGCCTCAAAAAAAAAAAAAAGAACACTTGCCTCTCATGTCACCTTGGCTACTCTCCGTCTTCTCATTTTATTTAAGCACCACTACTGGGATATTCCTATAGAGTATTATGTAGGATTATGAATGTGTTAAGAAAACGTATATGTCATTTGTGCATGCCTTTCCAGCCCATACCACCTAAACTCTGGTAATTTCAGAAAATAGTAATTCTTTCTAAAATGTTATTTCTGGCATCTTGATCTCATCCCTGTACTTAAAAAAGATTATTTTCCACATGCTATTCTTTCTGGGGACATGCCTTCTTCTCCAGGAGGGCTATCCCTGGGTGGCTACCTCAGAATCATGGCTGGCTCTGGTTGCTCCTCCTAGTTCTAACACCCTTCTCTTAGCCTTTGTAAAATTCTCTCATGCAAAGCAGTTTTCAAAAGAGAACCGAGGACCCATAAGTCATAATGAGTCTCAAGACAGCTTGAGGGATTTTGTCTCAAATAAAACTGAACTGACTGCAGTATCTAGCTTCAGCTCCAGGGAAAGACAAATCAAGGTGGACAATGATAAGACAGAGGGAAATTGTCTCTTTCAAAAAGAACTAAGATTAGTTTTTAGACTATTCAAAGAAGAAAGTAGTTTTCTAGATATTCCCATGACTGGGGTTCTGGACAGTGTGAGGTAATTTTTAAACAGTTCACCAAATGATGCAAAAGCCAGATGTAGAATCCTGAAGCCAACTCTAGTGTTGCTAGGAACCAGCACTGAATATGTTTAGTAGTAAATGCTTGTATTTCTGATGACCAAAAGTTTATGTTGGCATGGAAAGAGGGAGATGGGTTAGTTGACTAAGTTCCCAGAACATGGGAAGTCTATAACTGAAATGTTTGTAATCTATAGCACACAAAATAGTAGTTAATTGAAACGGTCACAAATAACAAGCAGGTGGGTTTCCAGGGAAGGGCCTATGACATGATCTTCAGCTTTAGGGGGATGATGACTGGGGAGGTTCCTGTTTGCCATTGAGGGCAAATTCTAAAAGCTTACCCTGCACAGATTTCTGAGCAGGATTACAGATTTTTCAACGCCACTTCATTGAAGACCTCTAAGATTTATAGTATAAATTCATTCTTTATACTAAGTGTTAAAATAATCTCTAGATCACGTTTTAATGTAGAAATTCTGGTGTCAGTAAAAAGGGAGGTTAGTAGTGTCTGGTTAGACAATTTTCAGCCCAGCAGAACCTATTAAAACTTATAGTCAAGCCATTAAAATTATACCTTCTATCCCATGTGCTATAAACGATGTAAATCTTTTTACTTTACAATTATTCACTTGAGAGTCTCTATTTCATTATTGTCATTTTTAAAGAAACCACCTTTTTCCTTTCACCCCAAGAGAAAGCTGATTGCAATTGGAACCTGCATGGAAGGTCTGATGCCTTAGCAACTAATTGGATCCTCTTAAAGGTTGAATTTTATGTCTGACCTATTTAGAGATCTGAAAAGTTGCTCTTCGAAAAGCAGGCATCTCAGATCTTAATTTTTAAGTGTCAAGTATTGCTAGAGTCAAGGTTAAATAAGCTGATAGTTTGTAGTTAGACTCAACATACTTCTTAGGGAAGATTTTTCTCTTAAGCTTAAATGTAATACATGCTTGTAATTCACTAACATTTTTAAAGGTTTATCTAGCAATTTACATTTCATATATAAAACAAGACTATATTTGGGTCAAACTGCATTTTAAGTGTCATCTAGGAATATTCCATAATTAAAAATAAAAGTTTAGAATGACATTTATTAAAGACTGGATTAATTTTATGGGCGTTGCTCCATTTTTCCTGCAATCATCTATATCCAAGGTTGATGAAACAACATCCACAGGCCGATTCCAGGCTCTCCACTGTCTTTGCATATGAGCTTTTATTGGAACACAGCCGTCATTATTTACATATTCTCCATGGCTATTTTCATGGTGTGTTACTGAGAGCAGAACAGATGTGAAAGTGACTATACAACTACAAAGCTGAAAATATTTTCTCTCTGGCCTTTTACAGGAAGAGCTTGCCAGTTTTTGATTTATGTTAAGAAGCTGACCAATATGAGTCTTGCAGAATAAGCCTCTCCTAAACCATATACTGGTTTATGTTAAAAGCCTGGTGGAAGAGATTATCAAGTAGATTAGAGAGTTCTATTCATCAGGTAGATTAGAAAGTTCTACTCAGTGAGAAGTTTTGTTGATCTTTTTCACTGTATAGTTGCTACATTTGGATTTAACTTCCACCAGACATTGTGCGCGCGCGCGTGTGTGTGTGTGTTTGTGTTCCCTGTACAGTTCAGGCTGGCCTTGAGCTTACTTTGTAGTAAGCTCACAACTACTACTTACTTTGTAGTAACTCACAACAACCCTCCTGCCTCAGCCTCCTGAGAGTGACAGGATTACAAACATGCACCACCCCGCCTGGCTGTAAATTCTTTTGACGAAGATAGAAGAACAAGTTGGCTTCCCCTGGCATCAGTGATTGTGTGCAGTGGTTCCAGCAGCTCTGCTAGCTGTGTCTATTTCTCCATAACCACCACAGATCCACCTCCCTCTGAGGGCTGGCAGATTTACAGCTGTCTCGATCTTCATTTTCCCACCATCACAGAATGTCTCCTTGCCCAGAAGGCAATGGCAACATTTACTCCCTAGGTTATGGAAGATCTTCTCACCTTGGCAGAATAACTTTCACTAAGTTTCTGTTAGAACAGTCCCTTCTAACTGGGTTCACCTTCAGACTGTCTGTCTTTTGAAAGTACCACTTAAATCAAAGAGGGACAAACTTATCCTTGGATAAATGTGGTTCTATGGAGCTAACTAAGATTAGGAACTCTGTAAACTCAGCTGAGTTGAAAAGTTGGGGTGTCTCTAACTGAGCACTGATCTGGTAAAAGAACACAGTATTTTCTAAGAAGTGATCTCACTACTACCATTGGAAAAATTAGGGGACAGGAGAAAGAATGTATCTCTAAGTACAAATAAAGCCCAAAGAAGAGTGATAGAAGAGCAATAAAAATAGGGTTGGGAACAATAAAAAAAAAAAAAAAAAAAAAACCAAACCAGTCTTTGAAGGAAGTGAAATTCATTAATGTGTTGAAAGAAGCAGAAAGGTAAAAAATCTGTCTAAGCTCCCAGAAGACCTTATCAACAGTGTTTAAGTGATGATGAAGAACCTGAGGCTAGCAAGAGCCGAGATGGGAGGAACAGGCCTTAAGCCCCTCTGCAACGGGAGCAGAACGGCTAAATGGTCAACACTGTGTATGGTGTGCAGGACTTTGACTTTGAGATCACAAATGTCTGTGGTTTCACAATAAGCAGTGTCTTCACAAAAGTAGTGTTCATCAAATATTATTGAAGTGCTCAGAAAAGGCAATTGAAAAGTTGTAACAATAATATCACACACAACATTTTTCTTTTAATTTCTATTAAACATTTCTGTTGGGTGAACTCAGCTGAGATCTGTATTGTAAAGGAAAGACATCACGCCCAGATGTCTTTGTGTTTTTTCTAGGTTGCTATGTAGGGCACGGGCAAAAACTCTCATTTACCTTATTGATTTTACACCTACTTTTGGTATCTGATTTTTTTTACTGTTGCTTTAAACACACCGTAGTAGTAGTCACTATGGCTGACAATTCCATGCAGCATAACAAATAAAAAGGTTTTTGTTGAGGGAAATTTGAGGGCAGGAAAAGATGGAATGTCAGCACTGGCTTGACTCCTTATAACGTATATGGCTGAAACTTAAAATTACATGTCCATTGCCCATGTCTTGTGCAGTTCTTCAGACCTAAACAAATTTTTACAGTTAAACTCTGCTGTCCTAGTTCCTTTGTTATTTTATAGCTGTGTGTAGATGTGTACTTTTCTGTATTGAAAGCAGAGACTTGGAAACAGCCTGATAAAAGCCAGTCCTACTTTTGTATGGCAGGAGAAAGAACACAGTAAACACAAACACAGTAGAGCTCTTCCCTTTGTTGACAACCTCATTGTCTCCGCTTAATGCATTGTTTTGAATAGCAATTACATGTCATTTCCCATTATCCTATACACAAAACCAATCCCATACAGCCACTGCTTTTCTTTCTACAACTGATCATGAAGAATACATAGAGGATTCGTGTGCTGTTGAAACATGTCAAGACTGACAGCTCAGGGCCCAGGAGCTTCACTGAAGTACAGAACAGGTGTGTGGCCAGGCAGCCTGAATCAGACCTGCCCTCTGCCTTCCCGTGGCTGCCTTCTCGGCTTCGCTCTTGCTTGCAAGCTTCCCCCTGGGTTGGGAGGAGAACAGCATAGGAAGAGGCTCCCAGATGGGCTCCTTCCTTCTGCCAGAAAGGGCTGGCTGGCGCTCAAGACAACAAGCATTTGACCACTGCAACTGCAAAGCACAGCGAGCATGTCAACTCATTTTATTCACATCCCTCACTGGGGATTCAGAAAGCCAAGGATGCACTGGTGATTTCCCTGGTTTTATGAATTCCGACTCCCCCAGGCCTGCAACACATTTTTGGTTTGTGTGTTCACAGTGTCCTGGCATCTGCAGTGTGGGAAACCTTAACTGAGCGCCAACAGCCCCACAGCTTCTCTCCATTAAAATGTGCAATTGGATTTCACATGTGTGTTTCAAACACCATTCAAAGCATGATTTACAGGCTACTGTCTAGCCCCACAGCTGTTTTTCCATCCTCCAGACTGAGCTGTTTCTAGGAATCTACCATCCAGCTCCTTGGCAAACAGTCCTCTTAAGCATGCCCCCTCCTCAGTCATATCTGGCCATGCAAAACAACGGAAGAGCTTTGGTAAAGACTTACAAAAAGCTTACTGAGTAAGTAAACTATTATTTATTCTTTTCACAAAATTATTCCTTTAACACCCAATTTGGTGTTTTGTTTCTATTTACTCCACCTTCTAATCAACTCTTTAGTCATAAAATTAAACTAAGCATTCTTGCTGCTTTGATTTGCTTATTTCTGTATGTTAAAACAGGTCCATTGGCTTTTGTGTAGGCCATGGTTAGTGCCCAGTTACTGTGTTTTAAAATTATCTTCCCAGGGCTAAGCAAAGTTCGGCTGTGTCACACAGAGAGTTACGCTGTTGTGTTTCTGTGAAACTCACCACACTCCAAAGTCCAGCTTCTAAGAATCTGAGGTTAACTCCCCAAAAAAGATTAGACCTCAAACTTGGGGTTGTGGTTAACTCAGATATGAGTGCTGATAATATCTTTTTAAACATTTTATTTTAAGGGACTGGAGGGCCAGGGCAGTACTGAATTGGTTTTCATTGTTTTATGCCTGCTCAAGCTTTGGGCAGAAAGTGTAGGCTGAGAGAGTTGGTAGGACTCAACTCTTTTTAGCCTCCACTGAGAAAAGTGATCCACATAGTGAGTTATCTAGAGTAGTGATTCTCTTTCCCTATAACTGAGATCCACCTTTCAAGGGAGAAGGTCAAAGAGGACACAGAAATGCCCCAGGAATGGTGCTTGAATGTAGTGTATCCATTTCTGTGAAAATGCTACACAGATATAGTTTCCAGTTGAGTTGAAAACAATTAAAAGTCATGTCGCTAAATATCTTACAATTTGGGTCGTAGTAGATTTTGCCCTCTGGTTTTAGTACTGCAATCTTCTCCCCAATGAATAGAATCTCAAGGTATAAAGAGTGCACTTTTTTTTAACCCTTTCACAAGTAGTTTCACTCGGCCATTCGCTTGAATCCTTCAAGACAGAATAACATTAAAGAGCTACAGTGCTTGATATCATATATAATACTTTGCAAGGAACAGCCACCAAGCACTACAACTCAATAAAGATATGTTTTCATCTCAGGACTTACCTGACATTTTTTCTGACTCATAGACCTTGTGGATAAAGTTTACTCATTCACTGTTTTGATAATAGGAGAATTAGATCATGTTGACAAGTTGGACAATAAGACTGTGGGGTTACCTGAAGTTTTTCAGCTTAAATGTTACATTAAAAATTAGCCAAATTTTGTACTTCCTCTAACGGTCCCTATAGGCCTGAATTGCAAAGAATGAAAATCATAGAAACAAAATGACCATTATAAAATACTTCCTATGGGGCCGGGGAGATAGCTCAGTAGAATAAGCGTTTGCCTGGCAAGCACAAGGACCTGAGTTCAATCCCCAGTTCTAAAAAAAAAAAAGAGAATAAAATACTTCCTATGTGTCAGATGTTATAATAGGCATTCTGCATATCACTATTTCCTCATTAATCTGCCAAGACAATCCACTAAGGTAGATAACATTATCTAACTTCACATACAGATTTAGGAAGCTAAAATTGCTCAAAAAAATATACCTAGCATTGTGAGAAGATCCAAATCCAACTTTTCATTCTACATTCTCTCTTATCCGCTAATTTACTTCCAAGAATGGAACGGTGGACCTTGGTAACAGCCAATTCCCTGAGCTAGGATGTATGTAAGTTGGTGGGAATGACTGGTTATGAGACACTGCAGACAGAAGGGATTCAAGCTTGGAAGGAGCTGGAGGGGAACAGCTCCAAGCTCTTTCACAACTTCAGGATCCACAGACTTCATCCTTTCTCTCTTAAGTCTCTGATTCAGCAGTCATCTGAGGTGAGCTAAGTGCTCAAAACAGGTCTGTTTCCTGGTCTGATGAAAACAATAAACTCTCCCTTTGTTCACCACACCATGCCTGCACAGGCTGGAGTCACATTGCCCATGAGCAAATCTCTCCACATTTTCCTGTACTTCTTTTGAAACTGCAAGACTGGGCAGTTAAACCCTCCTCCCAACTAATGCTTACTCAACATCCTTCAGCTCTAAAAAAAATCATTATGGTACACTTGACACCTCACATGACCTGCTCAGACAGATCACCCAGCTCCTTTGCCCTTCTCCTTCCTACTCTGAGTATAGTGGAGATAACCTACACATATGAAAGGCCAAACACCTCACAAAAAATGTTTTCCTAAGACAAGATATAAATGAAAACAAGCAATAGAAAAATAACTGCCTGCGACTTCAGTCCTGGCTTGCTTGAACCCACAGTAGGAGGATCCCAAACTGATGCATCCTATTCCCAACTAGGCACTCCTTCCACAGGTGATGCTCCCTTAGTACCACGGAGTTTTTCCATGAAGCCATCTCACATATGTTTAGCATTCTCCCCTTCTACTCTACGCCCAAGATTGTCTCAACCCTTGCACCTTTCTTCTTTTACTTGAGCTGTCATGTTTTCACATAATGTGTTCTTCTAAAAGAGTAAGGACTACTGATCCCAGTTGATTCTAGAAACAGTAAGACAACTTAACTTAGCCCAACCCTCCCCAGCCCTAAGTGAGGCTCAGGGGCCCATTTTTACCATTGGAGTCTTCTACTTCTTCGGCTGGGGAAGCCTTTTGAGAGGAGTGATGGGCATGTGAGGAGAGGAGGCTGACAATTCGTGGCCTGGGGAGGGTCAGGGCTTTTCCATGGACCTTGAGGGAGTGTTCCTTCAACTGGCTGATTGTCATGGTAGAAAAAGAGCACCAAGAACACTTGTAGGCATGTTCACCTGGAAGGAACAGTGGCAAAGGGTCCAGACAGGAAACAGTATAGGGAAGAGAAGGTGGGGGGTGGAAAACAAAATAATACTGTTAATTCACTGGAGAGACAATCTTCCCAAGCTTCACGGTCTAGAACCCTTAGAGGCTAGCTACCTTCCCATTATCCCAAACACAAGGCCTTCTATAGATGAGACTTTTCCACATGCTCCATAATCTCATGACAAGGTCACTGTTCATCTCATGCTCTACTTGTAGAGATGAAGTTTGGAAATGATTCTCCACACACCTGGCTTTGTTAACTCTTTGTAAGGTTTCCCAACCCCTTCTCTACCTCTTCATACTAAAATTCACCATGCCATGTTGCATTTAAGTATAGAGAATAATGTACTTAATTCTTACTGCAAAGATCTCCTGATAGCTTTTCCAGACACAGTCATTATGTGCAAAGTCTACTGTACAATTTTCAGTCATATACGCCAACATGCACGCACATGCACACATATGCATATAACTCAGAAACCTAATCATAAGATTTCACTTACCCATCTAATCAACAGCACAGAAATAGGTCAAAATAAGTCATTTCTTTAATGAAAGGGCTTACTGTACACACAAGGGGGGGTGTATGTTGTCAATGTTTTTTAAAAAATGGAGAAAGTATACTTAAATTAAAATGCAACACTGATCACCATGACCAAATTGAGACAATAGTGTGATGTACCTTTGTCAGGATTCCACTTTAAATTTCTGATATTTTAAGATTTAAGAATAGGTAGTGGGCATGTGCATGTTGCTGGATACACACTGGATGATCACTTTGGAAGAAAATTATGCTTTTTGTAACAACAGAAGCAATTTAGCAACAATCCCATCATTTTATTTCTAGGAGTCTCTATTAAGAAAATATTCTTTAATATAGAGGATCTTTTTGAGAAATTTACACTATGCTCAAAAGGGGATAAAACAACCTATTTTTTAAAAATGTATTTGATACAGGGTCTCATTACGCAACACACCAGGGGGCGGAGCTAGCGTGGAATGTTGTGCCAGGGATCAAACCCCAGTCCCTGTGCTTGCCTAAACAGGCACTTAGTCCACTGAACTACCTTGCTGGACCTTAATAACCTAAATTTTTAACATAAGGAAAAGACTAAGTAAATGTGTGTGT
>NDGN011485647.1:0-10517 GCA_002564285.1 Tympanoctomys barrerae
TCTACTACATATGCTCATATCTGCCATTTTTATTTAATTTCAGTCCATGATTAATAAAAAGTTTAAGATGTAAAATATTAAATCTATAACAACATTAGTTTACACTTACATATGGAAATAGGAATATCACAAAAAGCATAGTATGTTGGACCTTTGGAATACATACCCCTATGGAAGGGATGTTACAATGCTCACCACAAATTGTGTTTCTATGTCTTTCCCATAATCCCAAAATAGAGAGGGGAAAATCTAGTCTTGGAACTTTAGTGCTCCTTCCAAAACTCTAGTCCATGTTTATGCTGATGCTGCAAGAATTTCAGATAAAGCATGGTAGTGTATGAAAGTAAGCTGAGAACTCTTTCAATACAGCTTGCTGTGCACATTAATATCAGGGCAGAACTATGGGATAGGGCATATTATTACCCTACTATCACACTCTCCCAAGATGAAAATTTTTCTTTAAGAGACTATCCATAATCCAGAGGCAGGCACTGACATTCTCTTTTCTGTGTATATTATTATTCATACTCAGTTTTTGTTTTGTTTTCTCTGACATTATAGAAGAAAATTAATGGAATGGAATAAATTAAGAGCCTTGGTATTTTATCATCGTAGCTTCTCAGTTCATTAAAGTGATACCTTGGGGAGATCAGAAGGTGCTTGCTGATAATTCCTCCAGAGCAAAGGACTCTTTATTTGTCTTTGTTTATTTTTATGATATATTTAGCAGAAAGAATATCATACTTTTATGGTGTTGCATAATTAATTAACACAATAGTAGTGGTAATTAAAATTTGGAGAATCATCTCAACTTTTGAATTCAGTGTTAATATTTTGTTCCAAAATACCTAGAGAGCCTAAAATGCTGGTCAATTTGGCTAGAAGGGAGTAAACACTAAAAATTTCTGCTTCTTTAAAAGTTTCTGCAATATTTATGTTGAAAAGAAATACATAGAAGGTCATAGGCACTGTCTTTTTGGAGCTGTCTGAAACAGGATCACCACTGGGACTATTAGGGTGAACTTAGAAGGATTTCTTGGGGTGAGGATGTAGTTGAGTGGTGCAGCCCGTGTTTAGAACATGTGGGGCCTGGGTTTTGTGTCCCATCCTCAAAAACATGGCACTTGCTTTGTATACTTCCCAGTGTCTGTTATGATCTTAAATGTGTTTGTTTACATGTGCATGTATGTACCCTATTTTCTGTAGACTTGAGTTAATAACATCAGCATAATGAAGACATTTTATCTGACTTGAGCTTTACAGTTGTTTTGAAGTTGAACATGATGATTTTTGTAGATGAATGGTAACCTCAATGTTTATAATTCTGATTTATTTTGTATTTCATTTCTCTTTCCACATAAGAGATGTTTGGAAGAACAGACTTTGAAGGAATTTTAGGGAAAAGAATGAATGTCACCTCTCAGTTGCTAAAATTTACCAGCTGATAGCCCTTGAGTCACTACTTATGTCTTTAGTTCAAAAAAGATAAGCTTCTTGGGGTTGCTGGATTTAGGAGGAGGGGATAGAATGGAGGTGCAGGCAAAGATAGAAATGGTACTGACAAAGGCTAGGTCAGTTTTGGCCATGTGGGTACTAGTTTATGTTTCCAACTTGCTATGAGCTGACTCTTGAGTGTCCTCTACATGCCCACATGTAGAGGCTTGGACCTTAGCCTGTGGTGCTATAGGAAGGTGATAAGACCTTTAGCAGGTGTGTTCTAGTGCACGATGGTGAGATCATCCAGGGTGTATCCTGTATGTGGGTACTGGGATCTTGGACTGTCTCTACTTTGTTTTCCAGCTGCCCCGAGATGAAGAGACTTCTGTGACCACACGCTCCGACCATGGTGTGTGGCTTGCTAGAGACCCACACCAGTAGGTCATGTGGCCATGGACTGAAACCTCTGAAACCATGAGCCAAAATGAACCTTTCTTCCTTTCAGGTTTATTGCATCAGGTAGTTTGTCACAGACCAACACACAATTGCTTTGTATTGTCAAACGTAACATTTTTCATGTTAATTTATATATCTTAATGGAAGTATCCTGCAAAGTTGAATGCAACTGTGACATGCTCTACAGACCTGGAGTGTTGGCTCTTCACTTGACCAATACATAATTATTCAAATCCAAACTCAATGCCACTTTCTTCAAGAGACTTTATGTGATATTAGCATCTATTTAAATTTTCTCTCCAAGTACCCCATTCCTTTTCTCCAGAGAAATATGTGTACAGAATATGTGTAAATATGTAAGACTATAATGATATAATTATGTGCTAAGATCTCTTTCTTCTTAAAAGGTTCTCATGCTCACTGTATAGTGGGATTGGTCCAAATCTTGAATAGTACAGTACTTGGTAGATACATCACTAGACAACCAATTAATTATTTCCTGAGTGACTAAATCTGTAAATATTTGTTCATTCTCTCATATAGGAATTGGCAAAAATATATTTCTAGCCAAGCTTCTACAGGCATTACACCTGACTAGTTTAGGTTCAGAATTTTGTAGCTCTTCCTTTATTGCCAAAGTTACTTAATGTTTATTTTATTTTATTTTATTTTATTTTATTTTGTGGTACTGGGGATTGAACTCAGGACCCTGTACTTGCCAGGCAAGCACTTATTCTACTGAGCTATCTTCCTGGCCCTGGACTTAATGTTTAAAGGGGTTTAATAGTGATTTCTTTGATTAAAGGAAAGAGTCATTTGGTTATATAAGTATTCCATAGTTTTTAAGGCTAAATTAACTTTTAAACACATATCCCCTTTGCACTGCCAGGGTATTCCTTTTACAGCTGCTCAAATCTGTGCATATTTCAATAAAGGGCAATTTCACCTTCTGCTACCCCTCGGCACAGTTTAATGGAATTTGGCAAGATTTGTTTTCTTTTTGTTTTCAGTTGGCTACAGGCAGTAATTCTGTCTTGTTAACCTCTAGACACACAGTGGCTATCAGTTCTCTTGCTGCTGCATGATCTTTATGCAATAGAAAGCCTCAGGAGAAAGAAAGACAGATTAATTAGTACTAATTACCCTTCAGTGAGGAGATATCCTTTTAGTATGACAAAATACGATGCAATTCATCACAGTCTGCCAAACTGGTCAGAAAGCCAGGATCCCACAATCCAGATGCATGCACTGATGTTTCCTTTCCTGGGAAACAATACAAAGCCAAGCAAACAAACCAGGAAAACTTCCTTGGCTCTGCTGTCACTTCTGGTTACCATCCAATTGTTCTCTTGCACCCCCGCTCCTTGCTGTTCACAAGCATCTCAGAAAGTTGTATACCTGGTTGAATGGATTGGCCTGAATGTAGGACTGATTTTTATCTAAACAGGACAGGATGATTTTTAGCACATATCAAGACATCTCTTGGTTTCTGGTGTTCATTTGGTGGCTGACCAAGTCGGTCTTTGGCTGCATGGCTCTCGGATTCTCACAGGCACGTGAGGCTGTCAGTGAATGGGAACAACTCCCTGTAGGTGTGTTATACCCTGTATTCAAGGCAAGCTGCAGTGGTAGCACGCAGTTTCTCCTTTCTCCTTAGTCATGGGCAAGAAAGGATCCTTGGGTGCATCCCAGCTTCTTTTACTTCCCTTTATGTGTCATAGATAAGAGCTGGGTTCTCCGGCTGCTCCTCCTGGTGGGAAAAGATGAGTAGTAGGATTTCTAGTCTTCTGTCTGCAGGTGGTAGAAAGTGAATAAAGGGCTTAAGGATTTTTTGGAATAGGCTCAGAAAGGTCTTTGATAGATTTTTTTAAAAAATGTATTTAGTATAGGGTCTACAGGGCCTCACTACACAGATTGGACTCCTAGTGATCTTCCTATTTTTAACCTCCAAAGCACTGGGATTATAGGTGCCAGCCACCACACCCAGTCTCAATCACTGTCTCAGAGCACCCTGGGGGTGGGGCCAGCTCAGCATGCCAGGGATCAAACCCCTGACCCCTGTCCCTGCATCTGCCTAAGCAGGCACTTTAGTCACTGGGCTATCTGGCCAGCCCTTTGATAGATTCTGATTTGGACTCCTGGTTAGCCAATTGGATCTTCGTGGTGATCTTTAATCTTAGGATGCTCTTTCTTCTCTATTGGGTGCCATATTTCCCAACAGAAATTTCCAAAAGTTGAGTGGCACTGAATTAGCAAATCACAGACACACACACACACACACACACACACACACACACTATAGCTATTTAGCATACCAGCAGACTGTGTGCTATTTTCAGAAAATTATATGACTTATTTTCCAATGTCTCTCTCACCCTCTCCACTAGGGCTTTCTTTTCCCATGGCTCTTTCTCGGGAAGAGTCCCGAGTAATAAATGTAAAAGTTTATACCATGCTGCTGTACATTTTTAATTTAGGTAAATAAAATAATATTCAGTAAGAATTTCATGGTTTGAGATATTCAAGATAATCAGGAAGATGAGATTTTCTTATTTTTTTTGAAAGCTAATACGCAATAGAAGCTCCCCAGTGTATCTGACGTACGTGGCTCCATCAAGCTCTCCGTGCTGCAGATGCCACACACCAGTCATCACAGCATTTAGTCATCAATTCACTGCACGCCATCTGTTGTTCGCTTCCTCTCTGCAGTGTCTAAAAGTCCCTAGGCACCCCTCCCGATCAAGGGTACACTTACATCTCATTTCATCTGTGCATAGAAAGATACGGACAAATGGCCCTGGGAATTCACTAGGCAGCGGCCCCTCCATTCATGAACTCAATTTTCTCCATGATTCTCATTGCAAACCAAACTGGATATGAAGGGAACCAAGCTTCCCCCTAAGGTTCACGTGGAACCTCGCCATGGAATTTGATTCAGTTCTCGTCTAACTCAGTTAGCAACCAGAATCATGGAATCAGGTTTGCGCACAGAGGTACCACCTCTATAAAGTGACAGTATGTTATAATCTTTCACATGAAAGAAAGAAGATGCAAAATCACTGATGGGTTTTCTCTGCCTTAATAAAGGTTCTGTCACGTCATCATCATCACAGTGGTGTGCAATGTGGCACGGCTGCCGGGGGCCCTGCGCTATGCTCTGCCTTCCTCCTCCCTGGTCAAATTACAACTTCCTACTTCATTTTCACAATGTTCTGTTTTTGTTTTCAGTACTAGGGATCAAACTCGGGACCTTGCGCTTGCTGTGCAGGAGCTTATGGTGCTGAGCTCTGTCCCTGGGCCCATTATCCTGTTTATTTGTTCCTGCCTTCTGCCCACTGTGTCAGGCAGACTGTACCCCCTCTCTAAGCCCCACCTCCATCCTGGTCCTATATAATCTTTGTTCCTCTGCCTCCTGCACAGTGCCCTCAGAAGCTCCACATCTCTCCTTTCCTGTGGTCTTCTGTGTGCCCACAATCAAGGCCTCTTTTATCTTTCTAGTCTCTTTATGGCATGGAAAAACCTAACATGTACAATCTTCCTAAGACATGTATGATAAACTCCATAGGTGAGGAAATTGATTGAGCTGAACAAGTCTAAGATTTTACAGTTTGTACAGAATTAATAATGAATGCATTCTGGATTCTGAGCAAATTTTTTGCGATTCATTTATTTGATGACCTTGACTTGACCTCTTAGAAACTTCAGCAGCCAAGAGACTTTGTGGGTTTGATTGGGCCAGGAAGTCACTCCTGTGTGGGTAGACTGTGTTCCTGACTCATGTGATACATTTTCTTCTTTGCACACAAATGCTTCCTTGAGTTTTTGGTTGGCATCAAATGTCCATGCTTCCTGATGTGTAGATATGATCCTCTCTATCATCATCCAGAGTTCAGTGCTTAAATAAAATATATAGCGAAGTTAATCCAACACACATTCAATGATGTGCATAATTGCTATTGAGTGCATAGTAATTGGGAATAAATAGTATGCTCCTCATGTCGCAACATGAGCTATATTTATGTAGATAGATCCAGCACTGTTATATTCAGCAGTGGAAAGACATAGAAAACAGTGAAAGTGGGGATAAGATTAAGACTTCAGACTGCTTCCCTGTCAAAGGAAGATGGAGTATTCCCTTGTTTTTTCTCACACCATCAGCTCTGATTTAAGGAGGGGCTTCTTGTACCTCAGTGTCTTTCCTAAATTGATTTTCCCAGGTTTTATAAGGAGTAACACGACAGTCCAGGGCTTCTTAGGCATGTAAACGTGGGTCTCCCATTGATCATGCTAGAAAGAAGAAAGAGAGAAACAGAGAAAGAGAAAAGGAGAGAAAGCAAGCAAGCAAGTCAGCCAGCCTCATTTAAGGATTAGGGTTCCAGGCAGCTATTGAAAGAATAAGCAAGAAAGAGAAAGCTCTATGTATCTCAGTATCTTGACTAAGACCTCAAGAAGCTCTGGGCTTTTAGAGCCGCGAGTAGAACCCTGGTAGAATCACAGTCTCTATCTTTTTTTTTTTTTTAATTTTAGGGAGGGGTCTACAGGGTGTTCAGGGTCTCACTGCTAGACTGGACTCATGGTGAGCCACCGGTTTACAGCCTTCCAAGTGCTGGGATCACAGGTGTGCACCACCATGCCCAGTCTCAATCACCATCTCAGTGTACTCTAGGGGTGGGGCTGGCATGGCATGCAAGGGATCGAACCCTGGTTGCTGCACTGTGCTCTAAGCAGGCGCTTTAGTCCACTGAACTATCAGGCTGGCCTCTTAGATACCACTCTTGTGATTCAATTATAAGACAAAAGTAAAGAAATTTTACAGGTTTAATTAAGGTCCCTGCTTAGTTGATTTGAATTGATTTGAAGGGAAACTTCTCTGAGAGGGCCTGACCTAATGAGGTAAGCATGAAGAAGGGGATTCTCCTCCTGGCTTTGTACACGTGCACTCCATGCCTTGGGCCAGCGCGTGTCCAGGACATAAGGAAACCCCAGGTAGTGAAGAGAAACCCTGCCAAGAATGAACCAGAAAATGGGGACCAGAGGTAACACCCCAGGAGACTAACTCTGCCAACAAGTTGATTAAGCACGGGGGAGGTCCTTGGGCTCTGCCTAAGAGCTCACCCATCCCGTGGGCACCTTAGCTGCTACCTTGTGTGACCTTAGCCAAGGACATGGTTAAGTGGTGGCTGGAATTTTGACTAACAGGAAGTGTGAGAAAATTATTTTTTAGTCTGATAGCAAGAGAAAATTAAAAGATGCTGTGCTTGGCCACTAGGTTTGTTATACAAACACAGGAAATGAATGGATTTAACTCCATTTAATTATACTTTTCACAAATAGTTATTAGAGGCTTCCTATGTCTCCAACCTTATTAATCCTTCTTGGACTCAGGTAGGCAGAAAACACTTGGCTTCCTTGTGTGACAGATTGGATTTTTATGATCCTTGAACAACTGAAGTGACAGAGGGAATGTGTTACACGTGTCAGTCAAGGTCAGTTCCGTTCCCATTTTATAATCTCACTTCCCGTATTCAGTCAGCTTGAAGTCCAGCTCTCAGGAACATGTGAACCCTCCTACCCACACCTGATTTACTTCACACATTGCCATATCCTGCTGGGAACACAGCCTTCCCGTGGCCTCACTGTGGTGGAGAAGGTAGATACTTCAATCTGCGCTCCCTGGCTGGCCTCCACTGTGAAGCGTGCGGCCTGGGCTGCCCTCTGAATGGTCACCACTGGGAAGAGCCGGGTCCCACACCTGACCACTTGGCAGGTGCCTGCACTGAGCTGAGGCTGGCGGGGTCGCAGCTGACCTTTCCTTACGCGGTCTGGGCCTTAGTTCTTCCCTGGCTCACACAGCCTCACTCTGGCCCCACTCTGAGCCCCATCCATTTGTCTCTGGTTTGGGTGCTCAATCTCGATTTTTTGCCCAAATAAGGCTGATCTGACAGGTCCTGTTTTTAGCCATACCCCACATCCTGTCCTCTCTCTCTGAAAGGTACCTAAGTGTTTCTGGGGCTCACCCCACCTGAGACAGCTCGAGGCCAACCTTCCCTCCGCCCAATCACACCATGTGACGGCTCCCAACCTACCTCCCAGCGCTGCAAGGATGCAGACAGTCTCTTTCCAGAATCCTGGACATGAAGAAGGGCAAAGCCCTGCGCCCTCAGGGATCGTACTGACTTAGCCACCGTAGTTCTCCCAACCTAGCTAGAGCCCCAGAGAACACACTTAGTCACAAACGGCTCTCCCCACCTCTTCCTTCAGTTCCTTCCCTTAATATAATCCTTTGAGGCCCAAAGAAACAGAATTTCACATTGTTTCTCCCTTGTATTCTCCCTGAAATCCCTGAGTACTGAGGTCACAAAGGGAGGGTGTGGGGTCCCTAATTCCTTAGCTGTATTGAAGGATGGAAAGGGTAGAGAAAGACAAGTGATTTGATAAGTAAATCTAACGTGGAAGATATTTTAAAAGCATTAAACTCAATTACAGTTCCCTGTAGTAAGATTTCCCTAATCGCATGTGTATTCACTTTTAAGTATTATTCTCTCCTTTCCTGTAGGGAAGGAGCTAAGTCTTTGCCTTGAACTTCTCTCTTTATTTTTCTTTAAATTTAAATTAATTTTAACTGATGCATAAAAATGATGCTTATGGGGTGCCATGTGCCGTTTCTATGCAGGTATACATTGCGTAATGAATCTGAGTTGTGACTGGCCCTTAGGTCTCCTAAAGATTGGTAGGTTACTCTCCCAAATGCAGGGACAGCTCTTGGACCCCAAGGAAGCTTGTGCTTCTCCAGTAGGGGTCATCTGGGAACCCTGGTAGGCAGGAAGGTAGCGTTTTCCTGGGGCCAAGATAAGTCTTGGGCAGTATTACTTATGTACAGGAAAGAGATGGTCTTTCTGCTCTTGAAAGCCAGCGGGCTGGGTCCACGGCCCACAGCAGTCCGGTTTATCTCCGTGTGCTCTTGGTGTTGGCTCTGATTCTGAGGCTCAGGAAGCAAATGGTACATGACAGGGGCTAATGCTCCAGAAGAGAGAATGGGTTCACTTTAGATCTTTGAGGTCTCCTCAACTTTTGCTGTAGATTTGTTTGCAGCAAATATGTTTTCTGACTTAAATAGATATAAAGATAACACAATATTTATGAGTATATTGGCATTTATTTGTCTATTCCAATCTCTCTGCCTCCCTTTTCCTCTCTGTCTGTCTTTGCCTCTCTTTCTGTCTCAGTCTCTGTTGCAATCTCTTTACCAAAAATGTGACTTTAATGACACAGCATTTGTAAAAACATGTCTGAGTCGGTAGAACTGGTTCTCTGTCCTGAACAAAGCTACGCTGCTTGAAGCTGCTCTGTTGTTCCAAGCTCTCCATGGTCTCAGGTAGCTTTTCTCCATTGTCTTGGTATAACAGTTCTCCAACGCTCACATTTTCGGAAGTCTAGCTTTTTGTCACTTACTGGTGGCTCAAACACACGTCCCTTCAGGTGTTTAAGGATCCCAGTTGGACTCTGCGATGCTGAGACCTTGTGGATTTTGTCACTCACATATCGAGGGAAAATTAAGTTTATTAGTTATTCAATAAGAGCCCCACTCTTCCTCAACTTTGTGTGGAGCGATCGCTCGACAGCAGCAGCCAGTGTCTACATAAAATGCACAGTCTCTCCTCTTTCCATGTTGCTTTGATCCCAAAGGGCAACTGTGCGTTTGGAAGGGTGACCGATTTGACAATAGAGGGAAGCTGCCACGCTTGGGCCGCTGAGGCAGCCCATAAATGAGAAACACAGTACCAACAAATAAAGTGCCTGTATACACACAAAAGCACAACAGAATATTTATGAGCATATTGACATGCATTTATCTATTCCAACCCCTCCCTCTCCATCCCTCCTCCTCTCTGTTTCTCTTTCTCTCTGTGTCTCTCCATTCTCTGTCTCTTTCTCTCTCTCTGTTTCTCTCTCTCTCTCTGTTTCTGCCTCTGCTTCTCCTCTTTCTGTTTCTGTCTGTTTCTCTGTCTCTCTGTCCCTTTCTCTCCCTGTCTCTGTCTCCATCTATCATCATTTATCTGTCTATCCGTCCAAACAATGCTTTCTATCGTTAATAAAATCGTTTAAGAATGTTCCTTGGGCAGGGCAGCCTGAACTGCATTGCAAGACCCAACTTAGAAAAAGAAAGAAAAGAAAAGAAAAAAGAAAAGAAAAGAAAAGAAAAGAAAAAAAAAAAAAGAAAAGGCGCCTGCCTTTCTGCCCACTGAGGACTGACAGCGCCACCTTCTGGCTATCCAGAGGCATGAGCTCCTGAACTCCAGGCTGGGTCCAGGGCGGGTCGTTTTTCCTGCTGCTTTTCCCTGCCTTCGGCTCAGTGGCTCTGTGGATCCTTCTCACTCTGCTCGCTCCCGCGCCCAGCCCAAGACCCCAGCATCTCCAGCATAAACTGGACTCTTTCTTTCCTTTCTAGTCTAGATTTAGCCACTGGTATCACTTCTTGGGCGAGCAGTGATCTGAATTCTAAGGGCTTGGTTGTGGATTTGTTAAAGAATTAATAATTTGTAATTAATTTTATTGAGAACAAAGTTGCAATGTGACAGCTTCAAAACAGGTTGGTAGGAGAGTTACAACAATTAATATATTGC